>RQTK01001102.1:100453-122676 GCA_003991915.1 Elysia chlorotica
TATCTATCTATCTATCTATCTATCTATCTATCTATCTATCTATCTATCTATCTATCTATCTATCTATCTATCTATCTATCTATCTAATGTATCTATCATCTGTCTCTGTCTGTCTGTCTGTCTCTCTCTCTCTCTCTCTCTCTCTCTCTCTCTCTCTCTCTCTCTCTCTCTCTCTCTCCCATCAGTTCATTCTAGAAATGATATTATTGCGCCGTCTTCAAAAATAGCATGGAATTTGTTTAAGAAACCTGCTCAAAGTTCCTTCGCATCCAGAAGAGGATGCTCGTTTTCTAGAACCATTTCCAAGCGTTTTAGAATGCGTCTGGGTTAAGGTTCCTCTTTGGGCTACTGTACAAACAGGCTATTCAGTTGTGATTTTCTGACTCTATATCTTATTGTATATGATACATCTAAGCCCATTGGTTAAATTATTTCATAAAGTTAGGCTAAAGTTACTTTTAAATGGCTAATATAATGTGTAGATTCGAAATTCGCCATTAAAAAAATCACTCTAAATATAGATCTAGTTATACATGCAACGGTAGATCTTGTCTCAGGTTTGCGTGTTATCATCTATGAGCTTCTGCTCGCAAGTAGACCGAATAACGTGTTCACTGCGGAGCTTTTATACTCACTTCGAAAAGTTAACCTGTCATTATTCATTGCAATTAAGGAATCAATTTAATGTTAAGATCATGTACACACAAGCGTGAATCTTCGACTTTTCAAGTGGAGCGTATTCCCGAACTAAGGTGTAGTGTAGGCCTACATACCGTAGCAAGCTCTTCCTATTATGTACATGTGTACCCACCGAAGCACTTCTTTTAAGCCATCTAGCGCTATTAATAGAAATCTGTGGCCTTTTGCTTATTTGATAATTCTTGCCGGTTTGGTTTAAGTAATAGTGTATAATTTATGTTTTCTCTCTTCGATCAAAAAGGCTATCGATTATTCTATACTCAAATTATAACATAAATGTTTCACTATTCGTAATTTTGTTTATGTAGAACACTCTAGATCTAATAAGTAATGATGGAAACAAATATGCATGGGATATTGTAAGGCTGTTGTAGAAATGCATTCATTACACACCTACTTGTATCCGGCCATACCATTTATCATTTCAACTGGCGGTCGGGAAATAGGCGAGAATTTCATTAGTCTATTCACAGACAGACTACTGGCATTCTGAGTCATCTCTTGGAGACCAACTATTGAGAGGAAAATCTACAGTCGTAATTATATTAAAGATTTTATTAAATTTCTATACACCCAACACAAAGCTGTTCACAATTGTCTAGATCTACCAATCGCCAAGTAAAACAAAATGACGACCACCGCAACATTCCAAGGCATGGACGAGAATGCAAAGCCCTCTTCCAGGTAGATAAATTCTAGATTTGATCTAGATCTAATCTAGATCTGGATCTATGCGGTTCTTGAAACATTTAGCCAACTGATTTACTTGTAATCACAGCTAGATGTAGGCCTAGATCTATTAAAAGAATTTACCATGTCACCATTTAAAAGCCTTGAGGGGTTACAAGAGATTTGGAAATGTATGACTTCATATCACACTAAAGTCTAAACACTTATTTTAAAACAGCCTGTGTGGATGAGATATCTAGAATCTAGATCTTAACCAAATGAAGCCATTCTATGTTTTTTACTGTCTTCTTTTCTTTTGTCACCTGATCTTGTCAATTTAAGGTCTTTCCATTTAGGGATCCGTAGCCTGTAGGCCTATTAAAATTTTTTTTTTAACTGAGTGTCTGACTCCCTCAAACTCAAAGTAACTAATAAGCCTACTGCCTAGATTCTCTGGATCTACAGATCTAGTATTCATTCTGCTCTTTAGACTTTTCAAAATTGATTTTTTTTTTCTTCCAGAGTCTTAGCTCCTCCAGGGGGTGGTTCAAGCAATATATTTGGAGGTTACGAAGATGACAGTCAGAAGAAGAATCCTCGCAGCAATGCTCAAAATGTAAACAAGGCTGACAATGACATCTTTGGAACTGGAGATCAAATAGACACTGGTTCTTCCCCTGGCAAGAAGCACAACCCCAACAATGTCAACTGTGGCAACAATGATATCTTCAACACTGGGTTGCACGCAGCGCCTTCTCAGCCCAAGTCCAGAGCACCTAGAAGTGGTGATGACTCTTTTCTTAACCTTTTTGGGGATTCTAGTGCTTTTTCTGTAAGGAGGGAATCTATGGATAGGGACTCTGCTTTAACAAGAAATCCGGGTCACAATGATTTTACGAGGGATACCACCCAATCTAAAGGGGGAACTCAATGTAGGAATTCAAACTCGTTTGCAAATGTTTTCGGGGATGGTGAGCCCAAGAGTCTCAGAACTCCTGAGTCGAAATTTAAGAGAATGAGTGATAGAGATTCATTTTCCACTGTTTTTAGCCAACTAAAGTCGCCTCACGGCAACTCACCCGGTGGGTTTGATACTGCCTTTCCTGCCCCCCCTTTGGCAACACCTTCTCACGTAGCTCGGGCGTTTTATGATGATGCTAACAATGCTCTCCCTACTAGTTTTAATGACTTACGCTTAGGTGCAGGCGAAGAGTTGGTGGAGGATGACCATGACATAAATTCCTCGTTCAGCCGGGTCTTTGGCCAGTACCAGGCTAATGTGACCCACAAAGCAAACCGGTTCTCTGATAGGAGTGGTACGATTTCTCTTTGTTTGAACAAGTTTGAGAGCTGTTGGCTTTGTTGTGCTTTTCCCACTTGGTTGATGCAGCTACTGTAGACCACATCTTGCAATTTTTTTTTAGATTTGTTCATCTTGACTCTTGTCTCTTCCTCCTGAACCAGACCTATCTTTTTTAGAAAAATGTCTTTCAGATTCACTGGTCCAATGGATGATAAACATTTTTTCAGGTTCAAAGCTATGTAAGTCTACAGAGTATCAGAATGCAATGTAATATAAATTTGAGAAGGGGAGAATTGCAGTATTCAACAAAATGAAATCAGATGTAGACTTGAATTTAGATTGTGTCTCACAATGGTGCATTTAACACCCTTTTCTTGCATAATGTTTTTTCTTATTTTGTATAACTATTCACAAATAACAGCCGAAGTAATTGTGTGTAGTTTGCATATGATTTCCTCCATCACGAAAAGCAATTTGAAAGTGCTATTTTAATTTTTCTTCAACTGTTGATCTGATTGTTAAGCTCTAGGTTAAGTTAAAAGATTATTTCCTTGTTAAGCATTTTCCACACTCAAAAAAAAAAAATCCAAGGGGCTGACTAGTTAAATTTCAGTAATAATGCTTAGAATTAGATCCCCTGTGTAATAATTATGTAAAACTGTTTTTGGGTCTTTAATTCAGTTTTACTATTAAGTGCATACAAGTTCCTTTTTATAAGTTATTTAAAAAAAAGGATCTTTTGCTAGATTGGTAAAGGACTAAGATTCTAAAAGGGAACATCACTACTGCCACTAGTGTCTGGAGTTAGGTCTCAGCTTTGGACTTGCAATGCATAGAAGCCAGGTTAAAATACAGTACTAAACCTCTCAGATACCAAAACAACTAGGCATAGATGATTAGATCAGTGAGAAGCTCGAGTAAAAAATAGGTAATCTCGTTTTTTATGACTGCGCACCTGTTCATCTTCAGACTAAATCTATAGAGTGATGCAGTGGAATCAAGAACATGCAAGGCGGCCTTGGTGGCTGGTATTTTACTACTGCTCATAAATACACTTACTTCGCTGTACATTACATTGTGATTGCCAATAAAATTTGGGACAGGAGGCTGGGTCATTATTCTATCTATTCTTTTTTCAATTTAACGAGGATCATTATTATTCAGTTCTATTTTCTGGAAATATATCCTGAGAGAGAGAATCTTGATAAAGTATATTTTGAAGTGGAGGTGAAGCAAACTTGATTGTATTTTAACGTTGTGAGTAATGCTAACTTTAATCCCCTGTTGTTTTTTTTATCTTCTCTCTCTTTTTCACACATACATATTCCTTTTTAAATGCGGAATACTTTCTTTTAATATAGGCTGACTAGTAATTCTGCACAGCAAAAATATCTGGCTAAAAATATTGTGCCTAAGATAGATTAAAATTGACTCGTTAAATCTCTTAAAGGTATTTTTTGGTTTTGAATTGCCTTTAAAGATGTTTTGTTGATTTTTACCTTCTGCAAATCCTTGCGTTACTGCATTATTACCTTGCCTAAGAAGCAATAATCATGGACATTTAAGTTTCATCATTATACAAGTTAAAATGTATTCTCTATTATTAGTATAAGATGAGATCTATAGTGCTTTATTAATCCCTTAATGGAAGATCTAAAATTTAAATGCTCCAGGTCATAATTGTAGCATATTGACAAGTAGATGCAATTTACATTAATTAGGAAATCAGGTTTTTTTTTTAAATTGTATTTATTTTTAAATATCACAGATGTAGAACTGTATATAGATTTGTGTTTTCCAAAAACCTTATGAAACAATCAGGGCGTATAGGCTCTACACTTTTAAAGTACCAGGTATGTGTAACGTCAACGGTTCAAATTTTCAAAGTGAAAGCGCCATCTTTAATTACTATTTTAATGTATCTTTGTGAAGGAAGTGAAAAAATGAATGCAATTTTAGGCTTTAAGATGATTCAAGTTTTTGAACTAATTCTGGTTTGCCTCACTGCTAAAGCTAGGCTTTAAATAACTAAGAATAATACTACAGTGTATTGTAGATGCTAGCCCGAACATGTACCCTTTTTTGATTTTTATGTCTAACTGATAATCCATCTGGTTATTGAAAAAACTATTTGGAAAGATCGCCTGTAATCATATGAGTGAAATCATAAAACTCTTTATGATCAGCCCAGATGCATTTCATATCACTTGTTTAAATTAAAAACATTTATATTCATGTACTTTTTAGCATCTATCTAGACACCCTCGAGGGGGAGAGGAATGATGTGCAAAAATTATTCCTAAATTATTGTCACATTTCTTTGTTTATTGGAATGGGTTTAAAAAATTGTTTCATTCAATTTAATCTTTACAAAGGATAATTGGCAAGCAAAACATAGTTGATACATGTAGTTAAAATCTTTTTTTTTTGGGAGATTTAGAAAATTATTTTTGTTGGCTTATTTTGAAGTTTAAAAAGGTGAAATGAAGTCATATAACCAATTTGTAAGATTTCTCTGACATTTTTGTTACACAATTTCAGAATTCAACCCTATCACGGGTGTAGCATACGAACAGCCTGAGAAGAGAGAGCCCCAAGCTGCTGAGGTTAGTACTATGGTGTTTTGTGTACATTTACTCTGTCTCCTCCATGACCACATAGTACTATAGTGTTTTGTGTACATTTACCCTAATCCCTTAATGGAAGATCTAAAATTTAAATGCTCCAGGTCATAATTGTAGCATATTGACAAGTAGATGCAATTTACATTAATTAGGAAATCAGGTTTTTTTTTAAATTGTATTTATTTTTAAATATCACTGATGTAGAACTGTATATAGATTTGTGTTTTCCAAAAACCTTATGAAACAATCAGGGCGTATAGGCCCTACACTTTTACAGTACCAGGTATGTTTAACGTCAACGGTTCAAATTTTCAAAGTGAAAGCGCCATCTGTAATTACTATTTTAATGTATCTTTCTGAAGGAAGTGAAAAAATGAATGCAATTTTAGGCTTTAAGATGATTCAAGTTTTTTAACTAATTCTGGTTTGCCTCACTGCTAAAGCTAGTCTTTAAGTAACTAAGAATAATACTACAGTGTATTGTAGATGCTAGCCCGAACATGTACCCTTTTTTGATTTTTATGTCTAACTGATAATCCATCTGGTAATTCAAAATTGTACTTAAAGTAAAAAAGGTATATTTATTGCCTAAAACGAAGAAAAACTTTGATTGAATGTTTACAATCTCGTTCATCGTTGCACAGTGATGCTAACTCGGTATGACTGCTAAAACTGCTAGACTAGATCGCTATAACATCCTCATATGTCCGTTTCTTTCTTTATTTTCAGAATTGTAACTTTTGTAAATACGATGCAAATGAAAGATTTATGTAAAAAAAAGGTTTAACTTCACAACTGCGACATTAAAACTTTACAACATATTGTTTTATTTTCTTAAATGAGAATGAATTAACGATCGCAATGCTGAACTAAAAAATCTCTTAGTTTTAGAAAAAGCATTTCCGGTAGGCTAGATTAAGTGTAGATCTAAAAAATAAAGACGCGATGTCGGCCATGTTTACTCGATTCAACAATGCCGAAAAATTTACCGACATTTATCAGTCTCTTGCACCTCTAAATCTATTAGATATTTAAAAATAACTAATTCATCACATAAATGATACTCTAACAGAATATTCCCAGCAAAAAAATAATTACTAACGATATCTGAATTAATTAGCAAGCTCCTAGAACTTGTGCGGTTGATCGACAGTACAAAGACAAAGAAAGAGAAAAAATAATCATCGTTTTCAGTAGAAAAAAATAACTTTTTTAAAATCACACTAACACATTTAAGGTCAAATTCTAGAAAATAAATAAGTTTAACTATAAAACAACTTACCGATTGCAGTTCCATAGCGATTTGCTTCAATGAAAAGTGTTTTTACCACACACAGTCAACCGTTAGATTTTTCTCACACAAAGCGATGCGCGCGTAACGGCATGGAAAGGAAAGTGAAAATAGTTGCTTCGGGATTGGCGCGATGGCTTTACGGGAACATCTCGGAGAATCGCGAGATTTGGGTATGACAAAGAAAAATGGTCATTCTATCGAATTTTCACTTTAAAACTTGAAAATCGGTCAAATGTAACCCTTTTTAGTCTTTTTAAAGTGAAAAAAGACTTTAAATTACGTCTTCTAAACATAAAACTACACCATAAGGTATAGATGGAAAGCTATTTTTACGCCCATTACAAAGATACTATTTTTAGAACTGTACAAGAATTTTCCGCGAAGCCAAAGTATTTTGAATGGGGCAATGTTGTTAACCACGCATTTTATTTGCACTCAAAACGCAGAAAATGCGTCATGTTTACTGTACAACGGTTTTTAAGTAAAACATTTTATTGTTATAAAATCTTCACAAAACGATAGAGGGAAAGTTCATCTTTTAAAATATATAATTTTCAACTTTGTCAACATAATTGGAAAAAAGTTATGGGCATTTGAAAAACATGAAAATTAGCACAGAAATCGGCCTGTTACACAAAAAATCGACCATTTGCGGTACCTACTATATAGACTATTAGTATTTGTGTACATTACCCACTTGTCTCCCTCCATCACCACATAGTACTATGGTGTTTTGTGTACATTTACCCTGTCCCTCCATGACCACATAGTACTATAGTGTTTTGTGTACATTTACCCTGTCTCCTCCATCACCACATAGTACTATAGTGTTTTGTGTACATTTACCCTGTCTCCTCCATGACCACATAGTACTATAGTGTTTTGTGTACATTTACCCTGTCTCCTCCATAATCACCACATAGTACTATAGTGTTTTGTGTACATTTACCCTGTCTCCTCCATCACCACATAGTACTATAGTGTTTTGTGTACATTTACCCTGTCTCCTCCATCACCACATAGTACTATAGTGTTTTGTGTACATTTACCCTGTCTCCTCCATCATCACCACATAGTACTATAGTGTTTTGTGTACATTTACCCTGTCTCCTCCATCACCACATAGTACTATAGTGTTTTGTGTACATTTACCCTGTCTCCTCCATCACCACATAGTACTATAGTGTTTTGTGTACATTTACCCCGTCTCCTCCATCATCACCACATAGTACTATGGTGTTTTGTGTACATTTACCCCGTCTCCTCCATCACCACATAGTACTAGAGTGTTTTGTGTACATTTACCCTGTCTCCCCCATCATCACCACATAGTACTATAGTGTTTTGTGTACATTTACCCTGTCTCCTCCATCACCACATAGTACTATAGTGTTTTTTGTACATTTACCCTGTCTCCTCCATCACCACATAGTACTATAGTGTTTTGTGTACATTTACCCTGTCTCCCCCATCATCACCACATAGTACTATAGTGTTTTGTGTACATTTACCCTGTCTCCTCCATAACCACATACTTAGGAGTGTCACACAGTGAGGGGCTTTCATACCCCCATCTGTTTTTCTTTTGTTACTTGACTAAGGAATCCTTGCAGTGTAACGTGGAAAGTGCATTCATGTTGAAATCTGCATACTTTTTCAATTTTGGAAAAGTTTTAATTGCTTAAGACTTAGCATATATTTTAATGTAACAAGGGATGCAGTCAAATAATCCAAAAAGCCCTCATGATTCTGGACATAAAAGCAAGATTGGATGGTGGGCTATGGGCAAGACAGGATGAGCAGTGTTTAGGCACAGTGGAAACCTCACAAAACAAAGTCTGATAATTCAAATTTCTTATTAACTGAATTTAGAAAGAAAATAGGTTAATTTATTCTCTTTGGCTCTATTTAAATCAAACTTTTCTGGTTTTATTCTCTTAATTCAGAGCTCACACCACCAACAGGTATTAGTCTATTAGAAAAATTCTTTCTGTCAAGCAGAATTCAATGCTTATCGCTGCATAAAACATATCTTTTAAAGGTTGCTATAGAAAGGCAACAACAGAAAACATACAAAATGCGCTCATATATAAGAGCCATAAGCAATACACATGTCTGCTTATTTTAACACGTTTGAGGTTCAAGTATGTTCCCCTCTGTAAATTTAAGTTTAGCTCCATTCCCAAGCAATTCAAATTATGGTTTCCCCTGTACATTAAAATATAAAATTGACATTCAATGTTCAACAGTTTTGTTTGTTTTGATAAAAGTAGCAGTATGATAGCACCATGCTTTGTTTGAAAACCAACTCCATACGGTAGTTAACTTTGCTACGCTGCCTGGTGTGCTGTTTCACAAGTGTTATTTCTGCTCCCTGCCCAGTCTACCGAAGGTGAGAGAGACTACGCAGGCCAGGACGGAGCTGCGGCCGCGGCGGAACGGAGGCCCCAGCAAGGTCAAGGTCAGCGTGGCGCCTCGAGCGGCATCTTCGGCGAGCCTGCCCCGACAGCCAAGCCCCACGCGTCGACGCGGGTCAGCCAGCCCCCCGGCGGGCGGTCCACCAAGCTCTGGTAGGCGGCACACAGCAGTCGACGGACTTCAAGTCGCTCGCCGTGCCCTTTTCCTTGGTGTTTTTTTTTTAATTAGCTGCTTTAAGCATGTAAGGGAAGAAAAAAAAATACAGGGTAAAACTGAATGTGACAACAAAATAATTGTGATACCGTATGTCTGGATGACGCCTTTATGTATTTTGCTGAAGTTTGTTTGAGGCAGCCTGTAGCTCTGACCGCACAGTTATACAAGAGATATACTGCATCTCTCTCCTGTTGTTTTTTAAGTAGGTGATTCGGCAAATATTCCAGCGTTGTGTACTTTAAAACTTTTAGATCTGAGTATAACTCCACAAAATGAAGGTAAAGGGCATAATAGGGCCTATGTTGCATGCAATGGGACCATATTTTGTACCCAATATTATATATGTGTTTTATTATATGCTATTCTGGGACTTTTTTCTTCTTTTTTTTGTTTGTTTTGTTTTTTGTACCACATTTTGTTTTTTAACCTTTTTTTGTAATGAATACATGTTTTGTTTTGTTTTATCACTTTGGAAAATCTGCGCAGGTGCTTTTCAAAACATCTTTTAAGATTTAAAAAAAATTGTGTTATTGTATTGGAGTCACTACAAGTTAATTTTGGTTGTGCTTGGAAGTAAGTGTCTTATTTTTCTGTTTGTTTATCATTTGATAGCAATGGTAAGCTCTTTTAGTGTGTGTATTTGTTTTTGGAAACATGGTGTCCCACAGTCGTTAAACATCTTATTTCAAGTTTTTGGTTCCATACATTTGGATAAGTTAAGTCTGGTGTATGGAACAAATTGAACCAATAACATCAGAAAGTTTACCCAATTACGAGTTATTTTGCATTGAGCTTTTCTTTAATTTTCTTTAGCCTAAATTTTGCTTACGTTTTAATCTGGAAAGAAACAGATACCTCATATCGGTTACATGTACTTAATTTGAAACTTGTAAGAATCTACCTTTGTACTGTTATGCTCAGCAAACTGCTATTCTCTGTGTTGTCAAACGTCAAACTTATTTTTAGGCACCAGTTACCAGCATAAAATCTTTACACTATTTAAAAAAATCAAATTGAAAGCGGTTTGCTAAAGAAAGGATCTCACCTGAAATGTGATGCATGAAATGTTTACTATTGTTCTGTTTTCAGTTTTTTAACTTTGAATAAAAAACACATTCTTATTTTATACATCTATCATTCCACTTTGTGTGACCAAAAGTCGCTTTCTTGTTTAAGTTGTTAGGTCCATTTTGAATGATTTGTATTTTCATGGTAGTCTTTATTGAAGGAAACCACAATAATTTCTATAGGATTTGTCCTGCTCATTGAAACTATTTTTAGAGTTTTAGAATTAAATTGGCACTGCCTTTTTGCAGTTTTATCTTGGGCATTGTGCGTTTTTCCTTTGGATACATTACATTATTACAATGAACTGCACTGTGGTACTATTATAAACATTTAGCCGAGCGATGGTCTTGAGCTTGTTTTGAATGGTTTCTTTTCTCCTGATCAGTTTACTTCATGTACACAAGAAATGTAACTTATAAAACATGGTAACCCAACGATAACGGACAGTGTCAACCTTTTTTTTTTTTTTCTTTTTGCTAATTTTGTATTAAAAAGCTTCTTTAACACACTTCATAATTGTCTTTAGTTTTTGTTGTTATGTTTTTTGTTTGTTTCTCGGACTGTGCATTATTATGCTCTTATCAAGCTGTTCTTTAAATGATTTTTTTTTTTGTAAAATTATTTAAAGAAAATGTTTTGTAAAGGAAAATATACCGCCCTACCATGCAGTGTAAAATGAGCTGTTTTTGAGATTATTTTTCTCTTGAAGATTAAGTTCTATAGTGTAGAGGCAACATTTGATTCAACAAGAAGTATATAATTGCAAACTTGTCTGTGAATTCTGTCCACCCACTAATATTCCATATTCGTTCATCACCGTTTTCCACGCATTTGACAATGTGAGAGAAAGTGAAGTTCTAAAACACATAAACTGCGCACCAACAACATGTGATCTAGACGCAATGGCCCCCTTTACTCTTAGAATGTGCAGGTCTTTATGAAAATAGTCCTGTATCTCTAAATTCTTTTCAAAACTTCTGGAAAGGATGGTCTTCGATCAGCTTTCCAAACATCTCAAGACAAATTATTCGGATATTTTGTATTTTTTAGACGAAAACAAGGTTTTTCTTTTAACACTACTTGACCTGATTGCAGTTTTTTACACAATCGATCATGCGATTTTGATTAGGCGGTTAGAAGAGGCCTATGGTCTATCGGGAACAGTACTTGAGTGGTTTCAGTCTTGTTTATGTAAAGATTATCAGCCAGTCTGAATCTAACTACATTCCAATTCAATTGAGTGTCCCACAAGGCTCTGTCCTTGATCCAGTAGTTTTTACTCTGTACATTTAGCCTCTAATCAACAAACTAGAACACTCAGAGATGCTGAGGATACTCACTTATATGAACCAGGCCAAATTGAAGATATACAGTCGTTAGTCACTACATCTGTTTTTATAATGTAAAAATTGGGATGACTATCAATAGATTAAAACTTACCGGTGACAAAACTGAAATAATACTCCTTAAACAACTATCAACACTATACGTGTACAGTAAACCCACTCGAGCAACTTTTTACATTGCAACTATACGTGTACAGTAAACCCACTCAAGCAACTTTTTACATTGCAACTATACGTATACAGTAAACCCACTCGAGCAACTTTTTACATTGCAACTATACGTATACAGTAAACCCACTCAAGCAACTTTTTACATTGCAACTATACGTATACAGTAAACCCACTCAAGCAACTTTTTACATTGCAACTACATTGTATACGTATACAGTAAACCCACTCAAGCAACTTTTTACATTGCAACTATACGTATACAGTGCTGAACCAAGTTTAGAATCTGGATCCTAGATCTATGTTTAGAACGCTCCCCATAATGCCCTCGATTTTCTGGAGTTCTCAACCAGTATTGTAATAAAAAAATAGACGTACACGTTTTACATTAATTTTCTTAACAGACCACTGAATTTTTCTCATTGTGTATTTGAGTCTTAGAGGGAAAGAAGCAAGAATGATTATTGAATCCAGTTTGCTTTAATTAATAATAATTAATATATTAGAAAACTTTAAACACTTTTTAAAATAATTTTGTTATTGTTGTAATTATACTTGACCTTTTAATTGCCACATGATTTGGAGTGGTGTAAAGATCGCATTACAAATTTTAATCTAAAAAAAAACTTTGTAGGAAGAGATTACAACTTACAAGCACAGTAATGCTTCTGCGGCACCACGCTGAGTGGATTTGACAGGCCCTACATTTAGTATTGCAGCACAAATTAGCTGAGTGGATTTGACAGGCCCTACATTTAGTATTGCTGCACAAATTGGCTGAGTGGATTTGACAGGCCCTACATTTAGTATTGCTGCACAAATTGGCTGAGTGGATTTGACAGGCCCTACATTTAGTATTGCTGCACAAATTGGCTGAGTGGATTTGACAGGCCCTACATTTAGTATTGCTGCACAAATTGGCTGAGTGGATTTGACAGGCCCTACATTTAGTATTGCTGCACAAATTGGCTGAGTGGATTTGACAGGCCCTACATTTAGTATTGCTGCACAAATTGGCTGAGTGGATTTGACAGGCCCTACATTTAGTATTGCTGCACAAATTGGCTGAGTGGATTTGACAGGCCCTACATTTAGTATTGCTGCACAAATTGGCTGAGTGGATTTGACAGCAGCACAAATCAACTGAGTGGATTTGACAGGCCCTATATTTAGTATTGCAGCACACATCAGCTGAGTGGGTTTGACAGGCCCTACATTTAGTATTGCCGCACACATCAGCTGAGTGGATTTGACAGGCCCTACATTTAGTATTGCAGCACACATTAGCTGAGTGGATTTGACAGGCCCTACATTTAGTATTGCAGCACACATTAGCTGAGTGGATTTGACAGGCCCTACATTTAGTATTGCAGCACAAATTAGCTGAGTGGATTTGACAGGCCCTACATTTAGTATTGCAGCACAAATTAGCTGAGTGGATTTGACAGGCCCTACATTTAGTATTGCAGCACAAATTAGCTGAGTGGATTTGACAGGCCCTACATTTAGTATTGCAGCACACATTAGCTGAGTGGATTTGACAGGCCCTACATTTAGTATTGCAGCACACATCAGCTGAGTGGATTTGACAGGCCCTACATTTAGTATTGCTGCACACATCAGCTGAGTGGATTTGACAGGCCCTACATTTAGTATTGCTGCACAGATCAGCTGAGTGGATTTGACAGGCCCTACATTTAGTATTGCTGCACCACGCTGAGTGGATTTGACAGGCCCTACATTTAGTATTGCTGCACCACGCTGAGTGGATTTGACAGGCCCTACATTTAGTATTGCTGCACCACGCTGAGTGGATTTGACAGGCCCTACATTTAGTATTGCTGCACCACGCTGAGTGGATTTGACAGGCCCTACATTTAGTATTGCTGCACAAATTAGCTGAGTGGATTTGACAGGCCCTACATTTAGTATTGCTGCACAAATTAGCTGAGTGGATTTGACAGGCCCTACATGTAAACATTTGCATTATTTGTGTTGCCTACAAGTTCCATTTAACTTTAAGTTAAGATATTTGTGCTCAATATTGGACAAGTTTGCTTTAACGAAAGTAGTAACAAGTACGTATGTATGACAATTTTATACAGCATTATATACAGGTACAGTGTAGAAGTCTATTACATAACATTGAAGTCATATGAACAATAATGATTTACAATAGGACGTAGTCACGCAGAGAGTACTGTAGTGTAAATGTAACTGTGAAAGTAGATGTGTTCAGAACTTCCTGCGCCTGATGTATCTGTCGTTCATGTGTTCAGAACTTCCGGCGCATGATGTATCTGTCGTTCATGTGTTTCTTCATGCGGATGATGTATCTGCCATTCATGTGTTCAGAACTTCCGGCGGATGATGTATCTGTCGTTCATGTGTTTCTTCATGCGCATGATGTATCTGTCGTTCATGTGTTCAGAACTTCCGGCGCATGATGTATCTGTCGTTCATGTGTTTCTTCATGCGCATGATGTATCTGTCGTTCATGTGTTCAGAACTTCCGGCGCATGATGTATCTGTCGTTCATGTGTTCAGAACTTCCGGCGCATGATGTATCTGTCGTTCATGTGTTTCTTCATGCGCATGATGTATCTGTCGTTCATGTGTTCAGAACTTCCGGCGCATGATGTATCTGTCGTTCATGTGTTCAGAACTTCCGGCGCATGATGTATCTGTCGTTCATGTGTTCAGAACTTCCGGCGCATGATGTATCTGTCGTTCATGTGTTCAGAACTTCCGGCGCATGATGTATCTGTCGTTCATGTGTTCAGAACTTCCGGCGCATGATGTATCTGTCGTTCATGTGTTTCTTCATGCGGATGCCAATCTGACCAATCACGTTGCTGTCCATGGGGCCGTCCCGCAGAGCATCCTGCACCAGCCGCTTGTACTCGCGCTGGCCGTCGATGAGCTCCCTGGGGGGGGGGGGGGGGGGGGGGGGGGGGGGGGGGGGGGGGGGGCAGTAAAGTGGGGTAGGAGAGCTAGTTAGAGAGTAAAGTGGGGTAGGAGAGCTAGTTAGAGAGTAAAGTGGGGTAGGAGAGCTAGTTAGAGAGTAAAGTGGGGTAGGAGAGCTAGTTAGAGAGTAAAGTGGGGTAGGAGAGCTAGTTAGAGAGTAAAGTGGGGTAGGAGAGCTAGTTAGAGAGTAAAGTGGGGTAGGAGAGCTAGTTAGAACGTTAGGGGAAAGTAAAGTGGGATAGGAGAGTTAGTTAGAGAGTAAATAGGGATAGGAGAGCTAGTTAGAGAGTAAAGTGGGGTAGGAGGGCTAGTTAGAGAGTAAAGTGGGGTTGTAGAGCTAGTTAGAGAGTAAAGTGGGGTTGTAGAGCTAGTTAGAGAGTAAAGTGGGGTTGTAGAGCTAGTTAGAGAGTAAAGTGGGGTTGTAGAGCTAGTTAGAGAGTAAAGTGGGGTTGTAGAGCTAGTTAGAGAGTAAAGTGGGGTTGTAGAGCTAGTTAGAGAGTAAAGTGGGGTTGTAGAGCTAGTTAGAGAGTAAAGTGGGGTTGTAGAGCTAGTTAGAGAGTAAAGTGGGGTTGTAGAGCTAGTTAGAGAGTAAAGTGGGGTTGTAGAGCTAGTTAGAGAGTAAAGTGGGGTTGTAGAGCTAGTTAGAGAGTAAAGTGGGGTTGTAGAGCTAGTTAGAGAGTAAAGTGGGGTTGTAGAGCTAGTTAGAGAGTAAAGTGGGGTTGTAGAGCTAGTTAGAGAGTAAAGTGGGGTTGTAGAGCTAGTTAGAGAGTAAAGTGGGGTTGTAGAGCTAGTTAGAGAGTAAAGTGGGGTTGTAGAGCTAGTTAGAGAGTAAAGTGGGGTTGTAGAGCTAGTTAGAGAGTAAAGTGGGGTTGTAGAGCTAGTTAGAGAGTAAAGTGGGGTTGTAGAGCTAGTTAGAGAGTAAAGTGGGGTTGTAGAGCTAGTTAGAGAGTAAAGTGGGGTTGTAGAGCTAGTTAGAGAGTAAAGTGGGGTTGTAGAGCTAGTTAGAGAGTAAAGTGGGGTTGTAGAGCTAGTTAGAGAGTAAAGTGGGGTTGTAGAGCTAGTTAGAGAGTAAAGTGGGGTTGTAGAGCTAGTTAGAGAGTAAAGTGGGGTTGTAGAGCTAGTTAGAGAGTAAAGTGGGGTTGTAGAGCTAGTTAGAGAGTAAAGTGGGGTTGTAGAGCTAGTTAGAGAGTAAAGTGGGGTTGTAGAGCTAGTTAGAGAGTAAAGTGGGGTAGTAGAGCTAGTTAGAGAGTAAAGTGGGGATCTAGTTAGAGAGTAAAGTGGGATAGGAGAGCTGGTTAGAGAGTAAAGTGGGGTAGGAGAGCTAGTTAGAGAGTGAAGTGGGGTAGGAGAGCTAGTTAGAGAGTAAAGTGGGGTAGGATTCCTCGGGGAAAGCTAGAGACGTTAAAACCCGGGTGGAGATAGTTTCTAATACAACTTTACAAGCTAGCATAAAGTACCCTTAGTCCTGAGCCTAAGATTGTAACAGCTTTGTACTTACAAGTTGTACGACCCCAGGTGAGGTAAAGCTCGTTAATGTCTTTAGTTGAGTGAGCGACATTGTTGACGAAAGGCGAGCTTATTGGGGTTAGCGACGCTTTGTCAAACCTTGTAAAACTCGTTGAATTAACAATGTGTGAAGTCTTTTTTAAAAACTTATAGTTAATAAATTACTTGACTTTGGCCATTGTTAAAAATATATGCGCCAGAATGTTGCTTGATCGTATAATTATGTAACATTAGTGATATTTTTTCTCTTTTTTTTACTACTACGGTACTAGATACATGTAATGTTTGTTGAAATGGCGTTGTTGTGTTTTTACCCGAAGTCGATCTCGCCATCTTTGTTGGTGTCCAGCACGTGCATGAGCTGGCGCAGGGAGTGCTCAGCCAGGGGAAGATTGACCCTCTGCGGACACAAACAGGCGTGGCCGCCATTAAAGCTAAACACTCGGCACCGGAAGTCAGGTCTGTTTCCGGAACAAAAAATGTCGTCACGTCTGTTGTATAGGATCCTTATTTATAAATAATCGAACTCTATTAGAAATCTTGATTATCGATTAGTAGCACTATCATAGATAACATCTGTTTCTAAATACATGTAATCGAACTCTACAAGAAATCTTGAGTATTGATTAGTAGCACTATCATAGAGAACATCAGCAAGTTTTGGACATGATGTTTTGATATGGGTTATTTGAAAATTAATAAACTATCAATTGACTTTGTACGTATATTGATTCTTATTCTGAAGTTGTCTTCTAATGCTAGATCTACATAATCATAGTGTAGTACAAGTTAGTACAAGTAGTGTAGTACAAATTAGTATTGAATACAGACTTTGCTGAGGACTGTATATGCGGACTGACGGGGCGGTACTACATCTACCTGCAGTCCGTCCTGGAACTCCTGGTAGGTCAGGCTCTTGCTGTTGTCCGTGTCGATGTGATTGAACATGTCCACCAGGCGCAGGTTCTGCAGGCGGCAGAACTCCATCAGCACGATCAGCGGGTTCTCGTCCATCAGGCTGCACTCCGCCTGCTCCTCCTTCTCCTGGAGTGGGGGGGGGAGGGAGAGAGGGAGAGAGGGAAAGAGAGGGAGGGGGAGGGAGGAGAGGGAGGGGGGAGAGAGAGGGGGAGGGAGAGAGAAAGAGGGAGAGAGAAAGATTGTGAGACTGTTAAACTCTACAAAAAAGGATTTTAACCAAACCTATACGAATACACGTTGATTCCTTTCTAGTTGTTTTTAGAATGTAGAAACCTCTATGAATTATGATGGAGGCTAAGCCAGCTTAGCATTAGATTAAAGATTTAAAGGCTGCTCACTAATATTATTTGGCTGTTATTACCGTTCTACTTTAAACCTGCCATACGTACAATCTAAGTTCTGACCCACCATCGCGAGCATTAATCTGTCTTATTTCGTTCTCCACTAACACAGTGTCAGTGTCAGTGTCAGTGTCAGTGTCAGTGTCAGTGTCAGTGTCAGCGTCAGAGTCAGTGTCAGTGTCAGTGTCAGCGTCAGAGTCGGTGTCAGAGTCAGAGTCAGTGTCAGTGTCAGAGTCAGTGCCAGAGTCAGTGTCAGTGTCAGAGTCAGTGTCAGAGTCAGTGTCAGAGTCAGTGTCAGTGTCAGTGTCAGTGTCAGCGTCAGTGTCAGTGTCAGAGTCAGTGTCAGAGTCAGTGTCAGAGTCAGAGTCAGTGCCAGAGTCAGAGTCAGAGTCAGAGTCAGTGTCAGTGTCAGTGTCAGAGTCAGAGTCAGTGTCAGAGTCAGAGTCAGAGTCAGTGTCAGTGTCAGAGTCAGTGTCAGAGTCAGTGTCAGTGTCAGCGTCAGTGTCAGTGTCAGCGTCAGTGTCAGAGTCAGTGTCACGTGACTGGCCGAGACCAGAGTACCGGTATCCCCGCACTGTGTCAAACTCTCAGACCTCGGTCTCGACCACTGCAGCAGGCAGCCTCAAGCCTCAAGCATCAAGCCTCAAGTCTCAAGCCTCAAGCCTACCAATGGTTTTTTTTAGCCTCAAACCTACTGGTGGTTTTGTTTAGCCTCAGGCCTACCGATGGTTTTGTTTAGCCTCAAGCCTACCAATGGTTTTGTTTAGCCTCAAGCCTACTAATGGTTTTGTTTAGCCTCAAGCCTACCAATGGTTTTGTTTAGCCTCAAGCCTACCAATGGTTTTGTTTAGCCTCTAGCCTACTGATGGTTTTGTTTAGCCTCTAGCCTACTGATGGTTTTGTTTAGCCTCAAGCCTACTAATGGTTTTGTTTAGCCTCTAGCCTACTAATGGTTTTGTTTAGCCTCTAGCCTACTGATGGTTTTGTTTAGCCTCTAGCCTACTGATGGTTTTGTTTAGCCTCAAGCCTACTGATGGTTTTGTTTAGCCTCAAGCCTACTGGTGGTTTTGTTTAGCCTCAAGCCTACTGATGGTTTTGTTTAGCCTCAAGCCTACTGGTGGTTTTGTTTAGACTCAAGCCTACTGAAGGTTTTGTTTAGCCTCAAGCCTACTGATGGTTTTGTTTAGCCTCAAGCCTACTGATGGTTTTGTTTAGCCTTAAGCCTACTGGTGGTTTTGTTTAGCCTCAAGCCTACTGGTGGTTTTGTTTAGCCTTAAGCCTACTGATGGTTTTGTTTAGCCTTAAGCCTACTGGTGGTTTTGTTTTTGCTATTTTTCCAACTTGAACGGCTTTGTAAAGGCCTGTAAACATGACAAGAGTTTTGGACGTCACCTGAGCATCTTCAGCGTCCAACATGAGACCCGTCCGCAGGATAGGTCCGTGGATGACCTCCAGGTCTCGGCTCTTCTGAATCTCGGCCAGAAACGTCTTGAACTCCTCGTACACACACTGATCCTGCGCGTGAACAGACATACACACAGACAGAGAATTGTGCAGTCATAGTATTTGTAGATACGCACAATTTATATTAATATATATATAACCATCCAGCCAACCAAAAAACCAACTAAACAACTATCCAACCAGCTAACAAACTAATCGACTAACCACTCAACCAACCAACTAACAAACCAACCAAACAACTAACAAACCAGCTAACCAACTACTTAACCAACCACCCACTCAACCAATTAACCAAATACCCAATCTATCAACCGATCAACCAAAGAACAACCACCCATCCACCAATCAACCTCCAAATAAGACCCATCCACCAACCAACAAACCAAAGCAACCAATCAACCAACCAACCAACCAATCAAGCAAAAACCAACCAACCAACCAATCACCCAACCAACCAACCAAGCAACCAACCAACCAAACAAAAACCAACCAACCAACCACTCACCCAACCAAGGAAGCAAACAAGTAAGCAACCAACCAACACAGCAGACAGTCACCCAGTCAACCCTCCAACCAGCACCGCCTTACCCCTAGATCCACATGCGTGACGGCCATGTTGGAATGCTTGTCGATGAACTGCAGGATGGAGTAGGCGGACTGCGGCGACAGCGGGTTCAGAGGAAGCTGAAACACAAACACACACATACAAACACACACAAACACACACACACACATATGTGATAATTTTATAGTTCAGAGCGCCTTTTACATTTGTTTGCGCCAGCTTAAGCCAGTTTGTGCCAGTTTGCGCCAGTTAAAGCCAGTTGAAGCCTCCTGATTCCCCCGTGCGACATGGTCACAGCAGCCCCCCCCTCTCTCTCTCTCTCTCTCTCTCTCTCTCTCTCTCTCTCTCTCTCTCTCTCTCTCCGCCGGACTCGGTTCTGACCTGTCCTCTGCAGCCCGGTGCATGCAGTACCAGCGGGTGTTTTTTGGTTGTTTTTTTTTTAATCTGGGCGTCCGTGCCTGAGTACTGCCTCGCCGCCAAGTCTGCTTGGCGCGACCGACCTTTCTTCTTTCCCGTGGCTTTCCTTCCGGTTTTTGGGTTCAGGCTTTCAAAGTGTGTGGCCTATCCAGCCCCGTTTGCGCTTTCTGATCTCCCCCTCGATGGGCATTAATTTTGTTTCTTTCAGCTTCTTTATAGTACAAAAAAAAAAAAATTAACGAACCAATTAAAAAAAAAAACCGTGTAAGGACATTCTGACAAGTACATTTAAGTTATAATTTAACAATTTGGATAGTGCACGTACCGCTATAGAGTAAAAAATGTGGACTTAGAGAGAGCGTGCGCTAAAAACATACGAAAATGAGTCCTTACATTTGAGCACTATGACAATACTTTAATACATACAAAATACATGTATAGTGTGTACAGCTCTTTCCCCAATCCCATTACTGGGCTGTAGAGGTAATGATATGGCAAAGATAGCCTATATATGGATCAAAGATAGCCTATATATGGACCAAAGATAGCCTATATATGGACACGCCTTGTTCAGCTCTTTCCCCAATCCCATTACTGGGCTGTAGAGGTAGAGATATGGCAAAGATAGCCTATATAAGGACCAAAGATAGCCTATATATGGACCAAAGATAGCCTATATATATGGACACGCCTTGTTCAGCTCTTTCCCCAATCCCATTACTGGGCTGTACAGGTAGAGATGTGGCAAAGATAGCCTATATATGGATCAAAGATAGCCTATATATGGACCAAAGATAGCCTATATATGGACCAAAGATAGCCTATATATGGACCAAAGATAGCCTATATATGGACCAAAGATAGCCTATATATATGGACACGCCTTGTTCACCTTCAAGACCTGGAGAGTGCTGTTCTCTTGAAGTCCTTTGAGCAACTGGGACAGGCACAATTCGGATATGCGGTTGCAGGTGAGGTCAAGGGTCAGGAGGGCGGAGTTATGCTTGAGGGCGTGGCCTATGGCCATGCAACCTCTCAGGTGGAACCCGTTCCAGGCCACGCGCAGCTCTTCCAGGTCAGAGTTCTCCTGAAACACCCGGAACATTGCACGTGCATCGTTTGTGTTATGGTTGAAAACAGCCACTACATTGCACGTGTTATATTTTAAAGTTCATAGTGTATCGTTTTTGCTATGTCTTAAAGCTCAAACAGAAGACTTCTTCAGGCCTGATGGCCAGCCTTGCACGCCCTGTTCCTTTAACAATAGGTAATGTTTTCATTTGTTGTAGATGAATAGATAGATGGATAGGTGAAAATGTTTTATTTAAAGCCCTACCTTCAATTAAATGATCTACTTCGGGGACTTTGCCGGATATTTTTGGAAGCCCTGATCAACACCACGTGCATGACCTACTTCGGAGACTTTGCTTGATATTTTTGGAAGCCCTGAAAACCAACAATAGTTCACTCAGTAAACGTGTCTGAATGCGCGGACTCACCATCAGACTTTCCCCCAGGGCCACGGCGCCGTCCATTCTGAGGTGGTTCCAGCTCAGGTCTAGCTTCTTCAGAAACCTGTTTTTGGCTGGCAGAGAGAACACAAACTGTTCCATTACGCTTCTTACTGAGTCATAGTATAGGGTGAATAAGAAATAAGAAAATTGCCAATCTAAATAAGTTTTAATAATACTAATGGCAAGTTAAATGAGCTATAAAGTTATAGGGTACATCATTGTGATATATTACTCTTAATTAAATAGTAATTATCAATACAAAGTCAATATATATAGGATGTGCACATGTCGCCTAGTGAGAGCGTAGCTCGAAAGCCCTAAGTCGCGACAGGTACTACATTTTATTTATAATTATATAATTTATATACATACATACATACATACAAATCAAATTACGCATATGATAAATATTAATACGAATTAAAGATATAGGATATTATTTTCCAATATGGGTTTTTTATACGATACATAATTAAATGAATATATACAGACACTAAATGTTACAGGTGCTTTTATGAGAGTATCACAAACGGCCAGCTAAAAGTTTTATAACAATTAAACAACAAGAAAAAACGCGCAGTGTACCTAGCCCGCTTGCGATCAATTTTCCTCCTCTACAGCGAAAGTTGTTGTGGCTCAGATCTAGCTCTCTCAGCGCGTGGTTCT
>RQTK01001102.1:123634-160392 GCA_003991915.1 Elysia chlorotica
ATAATAATAATAATAATAATAATAATAATAATAATAATAATAATAATAACAACAACAACAACTACAACAACAACAACAACAACAACAGAGGAAAAACTAGAACATATGGCGTAAAATGGCTGTTCTATTCAACATAGACAAAAAGATTGACTTCTTAATGTAACTTTATTCAACATCTCTATCACTGATGTGTTAGTATAATGAGATGTGTAAAAGGGCTGATCTATTCAACATAGACAAAAAGATTGACTTCTTAATGTAACTTTATTCAACATCTCTATCACTGATGTGTTTGTATGATGAGATGTGTAAAAGGGTTGATCTATTCAACATAGACAAAAAGATTGACTTCTTAATGTAAATTTATTCAACATCTCTATCACTGATGTGTTTGTTTGATAAGATGTTGGCGATTTAGCACTCGTGGTACAGTTATGTAGCCCGGATGTAAAGATGGTCTCCGTCTTACGTCATGGTACCCTAACAGTTGCTGTGCATGTCGCTAAACATTCCGTGAGCCCGTCTCCGTATCTTACCTCTAGCAACTCGCCAAAAGCCTCCCCGTCTTCCTCACAAAATTGGTTGCCTGGAATGGAAGATAGAAACCCATTTAAAAGTAGGTTCATCTTTCTCTGTCTATTTGTTAGTTAGTGGAAATATCTTTAGGCCAAGCCGAAACGATAGAAGACATGTAAATTATGCTCAGAATCAAGATGAAAAAACAACAAAAACCTGCATAGATTACATAGAAAAAAAAAAGAAAAAAAAACACAACAAAAAATAAATAATAGGTAACTGAAGATCCTTTAAGCTGTACAAGCTCCACGCTCGTGGGTTGGGAACACACGACGGGAAAGTCACACCGTATTATCACACTGTACCGGTTCCTCTATACTCACACTGTACCGGTTCCTCTATACTCACACTGTACCGGTTCCTCTATACTCACACTGTACCGGTTCCTCTATACTCACACTGTACCGGTTCCTCTATACTCACACTGTACCGGTTCCTCTATACTCACACTGTACCGGTTCCTCTATACTCACACTGTACCGGTTCCTCTATACTCACACTGTACCGGTTCCTCTATACTCACACTGTACCGGGTCCTCTATACTCACACTGTACCGGTTCCTCTATACTCACACTGTACCGGTTCCTCTATACTCACACTGTACCGGGTCCTCTATACTCACACTGTACCGGTTCCTCTATACTCACACTGTACCGGTTCCTCTATACTCACACTGTACCGGGTCCCAGTATTGCCTGTGACTTACCAGAGAGATCCAGCTTGCGTATGTGGTTGTTGTTGAGCAGGGCCGTGCACAGAAGCTTCGCCCCGTCCGACCCGATCTTGTTGTTTTTGATAGTCTGGTAGGAGAGGGCACACGTTAGATTTTGTAATATAATCATAATACATTCTAAGTGATGATTATCATGATGATGATGATGATGATGATGATGATGATGATGATGATGATGATGATGATGATGATGATGATGATGATGATGATGATGATGATGATGATGATGATGATGATGATGATGATGATGATGATGATGATGATGATGATGATGATGATGATGATGATGATGATGATGATAGCTTGCTCACCAGCTCCCTGAACTCTATTTTTAGCGGCAGAATCTCCGCGAGCCGGGCTGTGCCCAGAGGTCCGAGGTTGTTATCGTCAAAGGTCACCTTCTCCACGTTGTCTGTGTGCTGGCCGAGAAAGAACACACGAGTCAATCCACACAGATGTGGTTAGTTGGACTATTCTAGCTTCATCTTGCTTTAGACAAAACACACATACACACACACACACGCCACAAAAAACATACACACAGAAAAAAACAACAATATATATATAAACAAGCATAATTGTCTTCGTCTCAAACTTAGACATGTAATCAAATCCAAACCGCTCCACCCTAAACTTCCAAATTTTACAGTAAGCTTACAAATGGGCCGGAGAAGATTTCATAGTCATAAAACTAACAACATCAACGCCTAATCAATTTTTAATTAATCAATGTTATCAACCATAATTATAAATCCATCTTACTTTCACCGCGACTAACGGCCGGAATTCTATTGAATAGTTATAGAAAAAATGAGGTGAATTCAACAGTAAAATGTAAAAAAGATTCTTATATGCATGAATTGTGACTTAAATGGAAATTGTTATCGAATTTGAACGTTTTAAATTCTGTGTTTGTGTGTGTGTGTGTGCGTGTGTGTGTGTGTGTTGTTTTTTTGAAAGAGTTTTCCGACACAGTTACGCCTTGGATTGTCAAGAACATAACCTGCTAGGCCCAGACTTTTCCGACATAGTTACGCCTTGGATTGTGAAGGACATAAGCTGCTAGGCCCAGGTCTGGAGGTGGACACTCACCACGAGCGCGGTCACGCACGCCTTCATCTCGTCCTGGCTGAGCGCCTGGAAGCAGACGGCCACCGTGTCGGTGACCAGCGCGCTGTGGAAGGTTTTGATTGGTCGGATGCAGAGCACCTTGCACATGGTGCTGTACGTCTGTTGTGCCTGGAACGCGGGGGTGGAGTGCTGGCTCTCGGGCCGGAGGTCGTCCTCAAACTCCTCGTCTGGGGGGGCAGAGGAGGGACTTTACATGAGCGTCATAGGCTCATCACACACACACACACAAAAAGGGGGATGGGGGTGGGAGGAACGTGCAGCTACATGGTTTGTCGTGTGTGGGTCAAGATAATAAACACGGTATTCTTTTTAACCTCAATGAAATGCCTCACTCAATATATATATATATATATATATATATATATATATATATATATATATATTCAATTTGTCATTAAACTTCGGCCATCAGGATCCTCTGAGTGATCGTTTATAGACTTTATAGAATGTATCTATTATAAGTATGTCCTATTGGAACCACAGAATGGCGCAAGGCCGCTTCGGTTGGAAATCTAATGGCAGGCCAAGCCCGAATAGGGGCGGTAATATGACACGACATCATATATATATATACATATACACATATATACATTGACAAGTTTTCCTTACCAGTTGAGTTGTTCTCATCGTCGGCCGCCTCCTCAATCTTCCAGCAGGAGGTCCCCAGAAACACCGCCTCCTGACCCTCAGCCCCTGTCGCGGCCCCTGTCTCGGCCCCTGTCTCGGCCCCTGTCTCTGTCTCGGCCCCGGCTATAGTGACGGTCTTTGGCTTGGCCCCCTCCGGGTGAGGACCTGCAGAGTTGTCCCCCGAGCTGTTCCCAGCCCCGGCTTTCTTGCGAGGTTTCTGGAACATGTCCAAGTTTGTGCAACGTTACTGGACTGTCGGACTAGGAGAGCTCTAAGTTTCAATGTCCAAGTTTGTGCAACGTTACTGGACTGTCGGACTAGGAGAGCTCTAAGTTTGTGCAACGTTACTGGACTGTCGGACTAGGAGAGCTCTAAGTTGCAATGTTCAAGTTTGTGCAACGTTACTGGACTGTCGGACTAGGAGAGCTCTAAGTTTGTTCAAGTTTGTGCAACGTTACTGGACTGTCGGACTAGGAGAGCTCTAAGTTTCAATGTTCAAGTTTGTGCAACGTTACTGGACTGTCGGACTAGGAGAGCTCTAAGTGTCAATGTCCAAGTTTGTGCAACGTTACTGGACTGTCGGACTAGGAGAGCTCTAAGTTTCAATGTTCAAGTTTGTGCAACGTTACTGGACTGTCGGACTAGGAGAGCTCTAAGTTTGTGCAACGTTACTGGACTGTCGGACTAGGAGAGCTCTAAGTTTGGACTGTCGGACTAGGAGAGCTCTAAGTTTCAATGTTCAAGTTTGTGCAACGTTACTGGACTGTCGGACTAGGAGAGCTCTAAGTTTGTGCAACGTTACTGGACTGTCGGACTAGGAGAGCTCTAAGTTTGTGCAACGTTACTGGACTGTCGGACTAGGAGAGCTCTAAGTTTCAATGTCCAAGTTTGTGCAACGTTACTGGACTGTCGGACTAGGAGAGCTCTAAGTTTGTGCAACGTTACTGGGCTGTCGGACTAGGAGAGCTCTAAGATTCAATGTTCGTTCTCAGTTCAAGTTGGTGAATGTTTATGGATACATTTTAAAGTTATTATAAGTATTGGTTATACCGTCTTGTGTTTGTGTTATTTGATGAATGACACAGCTTAAGTATACCACTACATGTTAAACGTATTTCTAAAATTACACTAAAAAAGAAGTGTTTATCCGTGTAAAACTCTACATGGATTTCTCAATCTAACAGAGAGGAACCAGCACACAGAGATTCGCCACAACGTTTCGCAGAAACAATTGCCAGAGTCAAAACGTAACCTTGATACTCACAAAAAAACAAAAAATCACACACACCAAACAAACAAAAAACTACACTTAGTTTCGCAAACCAAGAGCCTACCGTTATAAAATGAACAATTGCTTTTTAAGCAAATAATAACAACATGGTCACAACTGTGCACATCTGTTTGTTTTAATTCTCTACTTGTAGTAATTAAAATTATGCGTGACAATGCAAAGAAAAAACAACAATCTAAATTGTTTTATCTTTAAAAAAAATCTGAGGCTCTAGTTCCAAATCACAGGATTTGACCACATTGACGAGGGTTTGACAGCGAAGTTCTAACTGGTGAGATTTGACAGTGATGGTCTAACTGATGAAATTTGACAGTGGAGTTCTAACTGATGAAATTTGACAGTGGAGTTCTAACTGAAGAAATTTGACAGTGAAGTTCTAACTGATGAAATTTGACAGTGAAGTTCTAACTGCTCAGATTTGACTGACCTTGACGAGGGCGAAGTTCTAACTGTCGAGATTTGACTGACCTTGACGAGGGCGAAGTTCTAACTGCTGAGATTTGACTGACCTTGACGAGGGCGAAGTTTTACTGTCGAGATTTGACTTACCTTGACGAGGGCGAAGTTCTAACTGATGAGATTTGACTGACCTTGACGAGGGCGAAGTTCTAACTGGTGAGATTTGACTGACCTTGACGAGGGCGAAGTTCTAACTGTCGAGATTTGACTTACTTTGACGAGGGCAAAGTTCTAACTGCTGAGATTTGACTGACCTTGACGAGGGCGAAGTTCTAACTGCTGAGATTTGACTGACCTTGACGAGGGCGAAGTTCTAACTGTCGAGATTTGACTGACCTTGACGAGGGCGAAGTTCTAACTGCTGAGATTTGACTTACCTTGACGAGGGCGAAGTTCTAACTGCTGAGATTTGACTGACGTTGGCTAGGGCGAAGTTCTAACTTCTGAGATTTGACTGACCTTGACTAGGGCGAAGTTCTAACTGCTGAGATTTGACTGACCTTGACGAGGGCGAAGTTCTAACTGCTGAGATTTGACTGACCTTGAAAAGGGCGAAGTTCTAACTGCTGAGATATGACTGACCTTGACAGGGCGAAGTTCTTCTGGATTGACTGACCTTGACAGGGCGAAGTTCTAACTGCTGAGATATGACTGACCTTGACGAGGGCGAAGTTCTAACTGCTGAGATTTTGACTGACCTTGACGAGGGCGAAGTTTCGCTTCTTGGGCAGCAGGTTGAGTCTGTAGCGAGTGGCCAGAGTGTGCGGGTCCGGCCTCAGATTTTCCCGCAGGTCACCGAATCTCCGGGTGTCCATGGCTGGGAGAAAGACAGGGAGGGACAGGGGGATAGAGACAGAGAGAGAGAAAGAGAGGGAGAGAGAGAGAAAGAGAGAGAGAGAGAGAGAGAAAGAGAGAGAGAGAGAGAGAGAGAGAGAGAGATAGAAAGAGAGGGAGAGAGAGAGGAGAGAGAGAGAGAGAGAGAGAGAGAGAGAGAGAGAGAGAGAGAGAGGGGGTAGATATATGTCAATCATGGATAGTTAAAGAGATAGAGGGGGGGGGGTCAGATCATTCTAGTCAAAATTATAATACATGTAGCTGTTGTTGTTTTTATTATCGTGAGTTGCAGGTACCGCGAACCGAAAAGCTATGGTCAATAGCGAGATGTTGTTTTTTTTGGTGTTGCGTGTCCCACACGTCTTGTGTTGTGTGTCCGACAAATCTAGTGTTGTGTGTCCGACAAATCTAGTGTTGTGTGTCCGACAAATCTAGTGTTGTGTGTCCGACAAGTCTAGTGTTGTGTGTCCGACAAATCTAGTGTTGTGTGTCCGACAAATCTAGTGTTGTGTGTCCGACAAGTCTAGTGTTGTGTGTCCGACAAGTCTAGTGTTGTGTGTCCGACAAATGTAGTGTTCTGTGTCCGGTAAATCTAGTGTTGTGTGTCCCACACGTCTTGTGTTGTGTGTCCCACACGTCTTGTGTTGTGTGTCGGACAAATCTAGTGTTGTGTGTCCGACAAATCTAGTGTTGTGTGTCCGACAAATCTAGTGTTGTGTGTCCGACAAATCTAGTGTTGTGTGTCCGACAAGTCTAGTGTTGTGTGTCTGACAAATCTAGTGTTGTATGTTCGACAAGTCTAGTGTTGTGTGTCCGACAAATCTAGTGTTCTGTGTCCGACAAATCTAGTGTTGTGTGTCCGACAAGTCTAGTGTTGTGTGTCCCACACGTCTTGTGTTGTGTGTCCCACACGTCTTGTGTTGTGTGTCGGACAAATCTAGTGTTGTGTGTCCGACAAGTCTAGTGTTGTGTGTCCAACAAATCTAGTGTTCTGTGTCCGACAAATCTAGTGTTGTGTGTCCGACAAATCTAGTGTTGTGTGTCCGACAAGTCTAGTGTTGTGTGTCCCACACGTCTTGTGTTGTGTGTCGGACAAATCTAGTGTGGTGTGTCCGGCAAATCTAGTGTTGTGTGTCAGACAAATGTAGTGTTGTGTGTCCGACAAATGTAGTGTTCTGTGTCCGACAAATCTAGTGTTGTGTGTCCGACAAATCTAGTGTTGTGTGTCCGACACGTCTAGTGTTGTGTGTCAGACAAATCTAGTGTTGTGTGTCCGACAAATCTAGTGTTGTGTGTCCGACAAATCTAATGTTGTGTGTCCGACAAATCTAATGTTGTGTGTCCGACAAATCTAATGTTGTGTGTCCGACAAATCTAATGTTGTGTGTCCGACAAATCTACCTGGTCCGCGATACCGCCTTACTGCTTGCTTACAACCAGCGTTTCATTAAAACAAAAACAAATACAAAAAATACAACAAAAAATAAAAAAACAACAACACTCAGACCAAAAGAAAAAAATTGCAAAACTGAATTCTAGATGATTCGTGAATAGAAAACTGGACAGGGGCATGTTCTAGGTTTCCGTTACCCGTTATTCATCCTAAATTTTACATTCAGACTTTTCTCCCTTTTTCTTCTTTTTTTAATGTTTTTTTTTGTGTGTGTGTGTTTTTTTAACGAATCTTCTATCATAGTAATAAAAACGCTTTTAAAAGAGAATGATAGTTATTGTATACATGGGTTTTGTCATCACAGGAAACATTCGGATTCGATTGCTGTTGCTGTTGTTGTTGTTGCTGTTGTTGTTGCTGCTGTTGCTTTTGTGGATACTAATTAAACATATTGATACTGCTGTTTAAGCTCCAGAAGTCCTCAAAGGCCTTTTATTTCATTACACATTTTAACGAGACTTTCTTTGTTTTTTATGCTTCAGGTTTTGTTTTGGTTTCGTTTTTGTTTTGCTGTTTTGTTTGTTGTTGTTGTTGTTGTTGTTGTTTCCTGTTGCCTTTTAATTCTTTTTTTTTTCCAACAGTCTACGTACTACCAATAAAATCAGTTCTTAGATCGTTTATGCGTGTTGTTAAACATTGTTGTTAAACACACGTGAAATGTCATTACAAGAGAAAGTTCCCCTTACAAGTTCACATACACTGATTATTTTTTTCTTCTTTGAGATAAGCTGGCACAAGGATTTTAGAAACTTTAATTGAACGTGTGGGGAGCGCGAGAGCAGAAGAACTGGGTCTTCATCAGGGCCAAGCCTTCTAACTCGCCACTCGACCATGGTTCAAACAGGCAAGAGCGTGCGTTCGGCTTTTCGGAATTGATTAGAAACTATTAATACCGTATCCAAAACTCTGTTTTTGCTCTGCTTTTAATTATTGACGCCTATAGCCCTATGCTTCGAACTTATCGACATTTAGTAGTATCTTTTAAACCCATTTGTTGTAGGATAATTTTTTCATCTAGGATTATTAATTTCTGTATATGTATAAATGGATTCATTGATTTTGTTTCTGTTGTTTGGCTGTCGTTGAGATGAAGAAAATAAGCAACGAGAGCTTTATAAAAAAAGGATCTAAAACACACTCGTATTAAATATTTCAATAAACATCAACAACAACAACAACAACAACAACAACAACAACAACAACAACAACAACAAAAAACAATAAAACAACTGGAGGCGCGACGAAGAATGCATGGTTGTACTGTGCAACATTACCTGTGAGAGTGATGAACAACGAGGTCGCCCTGGCGTAAACAAACAAAAACTCGTCGCCTAAACAGTGGCGTATTTGAGGTCTCTAGTCACGGCAACACTGTGAGTGTTAACTGGTATCCCAAAGAGAAGAAAAACAGGAAATTATCGCAATCACAATGTGCTCCGAGATAGATCTATCGCAATCAGAATGTTCTCCGAGATAGATCTATCGCAATCACAATGTGCTCCGAGATAGATCTATCGCAATCACAATGTGCTCCGAGATAGATCTATCGCAATCACAATGTGCTCCGAGATAGATCTATCGCAATCACAATGTGCTCCGAGATAGATCTATCGCAATCAGAATGTGCTCCAGGGTAGAGCCAGATCTCTGGGAGAGTGGGCACTAACTCAGTCACTGTCTGTGCTCCAATCCCAGCCCTGGCGGCTAATCTTAAACAAACGATCACGTAAAGCAGTCAGTAGTGATTTACTTAACAACTCCAGTCGGGCGGGCTAAGGGCTGAACAGAGAAAGTCAGAGAGCCGAGTGGGAGAAGCGAATGCTCGTTTTTTCCTACACTGGGAGAACTAACGGAGAGAGAAATAGATTTAATCCTATTAGACTCCAGTACCGTATTAACAGTCCAGGTCGTAGAGAATGGATTAACCCCCTTAGGGCGGGCCAGGATTAAATCCCTTAGTGCGGCCAGAGGGCGCTTTCCACGTCTGACGTCTGCGGCGCCGGAACAAGTTTACTGTCGGAACTTTCCTGCGCCGGTGGTGCCATATGGGGGGGGGGGGGGGGGCCCCCCCCGACACTGCGCTGCAGGCGCCACGCCTTGTGACTCACACAGTTTTTCAGGGTCACATAATCACGCCGCTGTGCGTGGCATTTCTGATCGCTGATTGGCTCTGTAAGTCTCAGGTAGAGCTCCGGTGCTGATTCCCTAACATGGCGGCTTCTTTTTGTCGTTGGTCCGATACGGCAAGGTGTGTAGTGTGTAATGATAGACTTGCTACAATTCGTGTTGGTGCGTACTGGCTTCGGAGACGTTAGACTAGAACAGATGGTCTCGTCCTGCGATCAAGGCCAGGTCGTATCGATGTGCGGGAGATTCTGGTGGCCCTAGGGTTAAAGCGTCGGCCTCCGCTGTGAGGCGTTCGGGTTCAAAATCCGGTTTGAGTAACCCTGCTCCCTACTAACTGGAGCAGTATAAGTTACTACGTACGTTGCACGTGTCTAAGGGGACCGGCCAAGCCCCCTCGCCATGCAGATTTCATCTATCGACGCGTGCAACATCAAACCGAACTTTATGGCACATGTACATACTAGATACAACATGTGAGTTGTGGCACATGTACATACTACATACATGGTGAGTTGTGGCACATGTACATACTAGATACAACATGGTGAGTTGTGGCACATGTACATACTAGATACAACATGTGAGTTGTGGCACATGTACTTACTAGATACAACATGGTGAGTTGTGGCACATGTGCATACTAGATACAACATGTGAGTTGTGGCACATGTACATACTAGATACAACATGTGAGTTGTGGCACATGTACATACTAGATACAACATGTGAGTTGTGGCACATGTACATACTAGATACAACATGTGAGTTGTGGCACATGTACATACTACATACAACATGTGAGTTGTGGCACATGTACATACTAGATACAACATGTGAGTTGTGGCACATGTACATACTACATACAACATGTGAGTTGTAGCACATGTACATACTAGATACAACATGTGAGTTGTGGCACATGTACATACTAGATACAAAATGTGAGTTGTGGCACATGTACATACTAGTTACAACATGTGAGTTGAGGCACATGTACATACTAGATACAAAATGTGAATTGTGGCACATGTACATACTAGTTACAACATGTGAGTTGTGGCACATGTACATACTATATACAACATGTGAGTTGTGGCACATGTACATACTAGATACATGGTGAATTGTGGCACATGTACATACTAGATACCACATGTGAGTTGTGGCACATGTACATACTAGATACAACATGTGAGTTGTGGCACATGTACATACTAGATACATGGTGAGTTGTGGCACATGTACATACTAGATACAACATGTGAGTTGTGGCACATGTACATACTAGATACATGGTGAGTTGTGGCACATGTACATATTAGATACAACATGTGAGTTGTGGCACATGTACATACTACATACAACATGTGAGTTGTGGCACATGTGACTTGTCCCATCACAAACTGAGCACACATTTCTCTATGGGATCATGACAGTCTGGATCTGCATCTATGCATTTCATGATTTTGAGATTTAGCCGTCGTTGCTTGTCACTATATGTGAACTAACATACAAATACATGAACATACTTTATTTACAAAAACTGCTTTCTTTTTTCATTAGATTCTGCCATTAAAATTTGTTAACATATTTAAAAATTTTTACCGTGAAAAATAAAAAAAACGAAAGCCAAAAAAAACGAAGTACAAAACTGGAAAAGAAGAAGCATCTCATTACTTTGTTGAATGTATCAAGTTTATTAGTCATATAAATTCACATACACTGTCTTGCAACGAGTCCTGTTGAGTCAGATGTAAACATAATACATAATAGTTTAATACATGTATGCACAATCGGGTATCAAACCTTTCTTTTTAATTCATCAAAGCAGCAACAATGGTTCTTATAGAATTTAGCGAATCTTTTATTGCCCTCTCTCAAACCTTAATAACAACTTTTTGACTCATGAAAAGAATGGATGAAGAACACTACTCTAACCAGAGAATGTGTGAACAGCAATACATAACTTTTAGTTGTATCGGTCCCTACTCTACATCCACCCGCTGCTCTTATTGCGTCTGCTACAAACCGTTCTGTGTAGGGAAGAGACAGCAAAGTCAGAATCTTTCTTACACCTGTGTTGCATATACATATAGTATACTCTGTAATTCATTTTTTAAATTTAATTTGTGTTGAATAGAATTTTTAAAATATGTCATTCGTTCAGGAATTTTTCTAAGTTCACTCATACATCTACTCATGGTGTAACTACGTCAGCTTTTTTGCTTAAAATCTCAAAACCAGTCAGTCCTGCAATCCTGTGCTTTCCCCTGACAGATACACACGTATCAATGCATATTTAGGTAAAATAATAACTTGATTGCAGCGTGGAAAAAAAACCCCAGACAAATATCTAGCTAATACTAATAGTAAAAACCTGTCCTCATAATCCTCTCGCAATCACCATGCGTTCAATGCAAAACAAACTAGAGAGCAGCACCCAGTGGAAGAGCCACACAATGTGCAAGTCAGGGGGGCCTACTTCACAAACACAAAGCCTGTTTAATGAAGTTAAATTATGGCTTTATAGAATACAAACTAGCCCAGAGACACCAAGCCCCGGTTTTTTTCACTTTGCAGTCAGGGTTTAAAATGGAGGATATTTCAGCAAGGGATTTATACATTGTTTTAGGAGTACCGACTTGGACGCTGTGAGACAGTCATACGCAACTCATCATTTCAAACAGACTTGGCACCTCTCTGACCGACTTCAGTATTGCTCAAAGCTTTCACTAAGTTTCAGTATTTACACACTCACACCCACAATTTTTGGAAGTCATTTTGATAGTTTACATTTAACTTTGTTCCATAGATTCACTTCCTGCCATAGCACAAACAACCCAAAATACTGATATTCTCATTTCACTCCAGACACAATAAAAACCCTGCATCCTGTAGACTCTCCCTGAACGTGCGACATTCTGCAATCTCTTTGAAGGGCCGGTTTTTTAAACAACACATCAGTTGTTCACTTCACAAAGAAAAGTGACGGTAGCCGTTGGTTTCTCAAACCCAGACGTCGGCAGTTAGACAATAAACCGTGGTCACGACTCCAGGCGGCATACCCGACACCCAGGCGGCGAGTGGGGAAAAACAGGTCAACGCGGGCAAGGCTTGAACCCAGACCTTCTGCTGTCAAAGCCGACAGGCTAACCTTATGGCTAACACCCGGCCCTGTTTGGGCATGATGGAGAAAACAATCTCGCTGTGTCTTTCTCCCCATCTCTTTCTTTGTTTCAAGTCTCCCAAGTTCTTCACAGAGAACCCTAAACAACAGTGAGTGCTTACTAATTGGTCATTATTTGTTTTGTAAAGACCGGGCATGTTAACATAAATAAAATAAATATTGCCCCAGTTAAATCTGAGACCAGAGAAGTAAAATAAGCGACTCAAAAACATCTTATAGTCACCAGAATTATTCTTTTTCCTTGATGCACTCAAAACAAGCTACATTAAATGTATTCCTTCATCCTTGCCTCAAGGTTAGAGCTATCGGTGTGAGAGTAGTTCATTTGCAGCAGAATGTGTTGACAACTTGACGAGTTACGCCATGGAATAAATTGATGTTATTTTCAATGTGTTCAGTCAAACCAACATAAATCCCAATCTCTGTCTCTGCGTGGGGAGAGCCACAGTCCTCTTCCTGAAAGACGTGCGTCTCACGATTACAAGTAAATTCATACACACATTTTTCAACAATGATTTTGACAACATGGACATTTGCCCTGAGTGAAAGAATCACAAGTACAAAATGGTACATCATCTTCATAGGACTGCACTAGCCAAAGAATCACAAGTACAAAATGGTACATCATCTTCATAGGACTGCACTAGTCAAAGAATCACAAGTACAAAATGGTACATCATCTTCATAGGACGACCCCTTGCTTCCGCCAGTGATGCTGACTTGGATATTTTTTTTATTGAACCTTTTTTTTTAGTAAGGCGACATAGCATATCTCCTTGACAGACTTTTGCTCAACTCTCATCTGACAGTTTACTTTTTGTTGTTGTTTTGTTAAACTGACAATCTGTAAATTTACGGAAAATTGGCATCACCGTTCCCCCTTTCTGACTTCAAACGACTTCATACTTTATGTTGCTACCAATCAAATTGTTGTCACGCACATCGCACACAAAAAAAAAAAATGAAAATGTCCATGCAGATAAACAATTATACATTCTGTGTTAAATTACTTTCACACAGCACTCTGCCACTCTATCATGTACATAAGACCAAGTTAAAAAAAGACAGCATGGGTTTATTTGTATGGTACAGTGTGTTGCGGGAGTGTTGAGGGAGTGTTGCGGGAGTGTTGCTGGCGTGATACTGGAGTGTTGCTGGAGTGTTGCGGGAGTGTAGCTGGCGTGTTGCTGGCGTGTTGCGGGAGTGTTGCTGGCGTGTTGCTGGAGTGTTGCTGGCGTGTTGCTGGAGTGTTGCTGGAGTGTTGCGGGAGTGTTGCTGGCGTGGTGCGGGAGTGTGGCTGGCGTGTTGCTGGAGTGTGGCTGGCGTGTTGCGGGAGTGTAGCTGGATCAGAGCATGCCGAAGCCCTTGGAGTAGTTGATGGCCTTGAGCAGGCGGTCGCGCAGTCGGTCCTCACTCGAGTACTCGGGCAGCAGCAGCACGTTGAAGCACGTGTGGGACGTCGGCAGCCTGGACACAGGGGGGGGAACAAAGCAGCATCAGTAAACATAGAGACAATCACCCTGCCCCCAGCATCAGTAAACATAGAGACAATCACCCTGCCCCCAGCATCAGTAAACATAGAGACAATCACCCTGCCCCCAGCATCAGTAAACATAGAGACAATCACCCTGCCCCCAGCATCAGTAAACATAGAGACAATCACCCTGCCCCCAGCATCAGTAAACATAGAGACAACCACACCCAGCATCAGTAAACATAGAGACAATCACCCTGCCCCCAGCATCAGTAAACATAGAGACAACCACACCCAGCATCAGTAAACATAGAGACAATCACCCTGCCCCCAGCATCAGTAAACATAGAGACAATCACCCTGCCCCCAGCATCAGTAAACATAGAGACAACCACCCTGCCCCCATCCCTCTACCTAAAACTTTCCATTTGCACAACCACACACACACAACGTGCGCTACTTAAGCACAGCCTTGTCACTTTCACAGCCCTATCATGCTTCACAGCCCTATCATGCTCGACAGTTTTCTGGTGGCTGCCACTCCAGTTCTCCCCCTTTGACCGATGGATGTCAAACATGGCTTGTGAGAGCAGTCTAACTTTTTAGTGACGAGCCAGCAGGTTTTGGGTTTTAAACTTTATTTAGTGTCTAGTATACACATTTGTAAGCTTGCCAACACTTCTGGTTAGCTGGATCAAAGGGTAGGTATGAGATTGGTTTCTTGGATCCAAATTGTTTACTAAAGACCTAATAGAAGAAAAAATTGGCAGTTACATAGACAAACAACCTACATCCCACCAGAAACTCAAGCTGAATAAAAGTTCGAGTTTACATGTTTGTTTATGAGTTTTAAGGACCTGCAAGAGCCCTTTACGAAGCTGATACAGGTTTATTAACAGACATGATTAGGAACTACATGTTATAATATCTTTGCAAAGAGAGTCACAGATTTCTGTGTTAGCCAGCGTGGCCGCACCTGTCCGAGTCGGGCCCGTTCCTGGCGACGATCATCTTGAGCTGTGAGAGCCCCCCCACGGGGACGCGGTCGGTGCCTGTGGTGAACTGCAGCAGTTTGCGCTTCTCCTCCTCCACCAGGCCGTGAACCACAGACCAGAAGTGACTGGTCGGGTCAGAGAAGTTAAACATACCGTTTGATTGTCCATTCAAGGAAAATAGTCATTGTGATCATATGTAGTGCAGGTGTAAATAAATTTATGGAAGATGAACTAATATAAACTAAAAGAATATTTAATTTTACACAGGTTGTAAAGAACTATATATACACTTAAGTCACTGTTTAAAAGAAACAAAAAGCACTAATGCATATAGATGTATCTACTAGAACATATAGCACTATGTGTATGTTACTGTTTGAATATTTAACACTACATTGGTTGCAGCGTAGATATTATTTAAAAGAAATAGTTTGAAAGCATGAACATGTAGAGCATACCGTATAGTGGGAGAATCTTCGGTAAATCCGCCATCATATGTCGTAGCCTTTTCAAGAGCTTGAAAGTCAAATATCTAGGAGCAAAAATTAAGAATTCGCAATAATTATCCAACAGAGCAATTCTTTAGGTCTTAAATCTTTAATGATGTACGTAAAGCCCGATAAGCAGTTTATTATAGAGAGTGCTGGAAAAAAGAATTACTTATACAGAAAAATAAACCCAAAATCACCAATTAAATAAGTTTCATTGCGATCATCTGCAGTAAAGAAATTAGAACTTCTCCTGTATTCCTCCCACATGATTAGTACTAAACGATTAATAAAAAGCAGAAACAAACAAGATGGTGAAATCCACCAACTTCTCAGCGCAATAGAAATATATAGTTTAACAAACTAATAAATAGAAATAATGGGTTACAATATCGGCGATAACAGCGCAACACTCAGAGCATCAGTTAACCAGGTGAACAGTCATGTCGCAGCCCATTTATCACACCCAGTCACCCATGTCAGACCCAGACTGGCCATCTGGCCGTCGGGCAGTGCAGGGGTCAATAGACACAGATCTGATTGGTTGGCACTATAGACCCATTATCGCTGTCGCTCAAGGGTAAAATTACACCATTCACTTTGTTACACACTTACACTTTATCACACCTGATCAGCTCATCCTATATTATCGATACCGTTCAGAGAAAACTGAAATTTGTGTTGCGTTCCTGTGATTCATTTATTTCGCTAACAGGTCCTATCAGGTGTTATCAATTCAATTTCTCTCAAAGGCAAAATTCTGCAATATGCGCACTTTAAAGAAAAGGAGGGAACGGAGGAAAACAAGGAAAAAGTAGCAGCCAAGGCAAAATCATGCATTTCTGCAGATCCACGGAAGATTATGATCACTGTCCTACTTTATTATTTGACACAATAATAAGGTAAAGCAGGAAACTTATTAGTACACTGAAAGTGTAGTAAGACAGATTACTTAAAGTGGAAATGAACCCCTAGAGTGACACAGTTAATTATAGAAGTAAAAAAGATGATGAAATGGAAACGATGGATACCTTGCTCCCACAGACGAGCACTTCTATCTCCTCCGGGCGGAAGAGCTGTCTGAGCGGGGATTCCGATGTGACCATGAGAAAACCCCGTCTGAAGGCTCGGAACTGCTGCTCGATGGACTTGTTGAGTAAATAGTCTGCATACAGGTCCACAAACTCCTGCAAAGAGTAAAGGTGTATTATAAAAGTGGTCACAATTAAGTCAGCCATGTTCTGCACAACAATCATTTTCAGCAAAAATCAACTACAACAACGCATACTATTTATTACAGCAGCCCTCATTGACATCAATTTCCCACAAGATAAACTGGATGACTTCTTAAACAAAATTTTTAAATGCTATAAGCTTACATCCATAATTGGCATGAAAAGACGCTTGTGAATTTTAATATAAAATTGAATCAGTATCAAAATAGTTTTTTTATTGACACGTCTTCAAATATAAAATGATTATTCCTGTGATCTTCAGTACTACTTTGAAATCGTAAAATAATGAAATTATCAAAACATTTTGGCTTTGAATTAAGCCAGCCATGTCCTGCACAAAAATCATTTTCAGCAAAAATCAACTACAACAACGCATACTATTTATTACAGCAGCCCTCATCGACATCAATTTCCCACAAGATAAACTGGATGACTTCTTAAACAAAATTTTTAAATGCTATAAGCTTACATCCATAATTGGCATGAAAAGACGCTTGTGAATTTTAAAATAAAATTGAATCAGTATCAAAATAGTTTTTTTATTGACACGTCTTCAAATATAAAATGATTATTCCTGTGATCTTCAGTACTACTTTGAAATCGTAAAATAATGAAATTATCAAAACATTTTGGCTTTGAATAGAACAAAACGCTATGTGATGCTGCTTTTTCCCTCCAGGAGGTCAGCTCTGACATACCAGTTTATTTTCTTGTGTGACGAAAATGTTTTCCCCTCCGTCTTTGAGGTCGTGTGTGAGGTTGTTACCAAACACGTCCTTGTAGCCGATTCGGAATGTCTGCCCGAACACTTCCTGGAAATCATCGCCCTCGTAGTCACGCATCTCTCCAAGACTCCGCATCAGGGTCTGCATTTGGAGGACAAAAATAAACCAGCATCTGTGTAAGTAGTGTCCATAGACATATTTAAAGAAAATTGGTGAAAATTGGTGTAGCTGAATATCAAGATCAACAAGACCAGTACAAGGTATAATGTGGTTGGGTGCGACCATCCAGCCATTAACACTGATTAAGTGCAGTACTTAAGCTTGGGCAACCATTATCCTTCAATGCTTCCACTACTTTTCCTATGTTTAGCCTGTTAGTCCGTCCATTATCTGTTCTCTGTTTTCACGCGACCCTCCAGTCATTCCATTTGCTATAAGATATTCCACCACACATATCCAAAAAAGATTCCCTGAGGTCTACGAATTGCATATGGTCTTTTTGGGGGGTTAGTTTCTTGTCAGACTGTTGCTTGCATGGACGAGCACTGGTTTGTTCAGATTGTGGCAAAAGAAGCCTTTAAGTAAAAAAAAAATTAGAATATTGAGCTCATGAGATGCTTGTGAAAACCATGTTAACCTTAAGTTCTCAAGAAAGAGATAAAACTCTCCATTCTGCTACAGGTGAAATCAGTAGTGTCTTAATTGCTGTCCCTTCTAACCCTAATAATAATAATAAGACATATAAGTAATATGTCCCCAGTAGAATAGATTGTCCTATGCAGCAGTCACTGTTGTTTATTTATATTACAAGTAAAGCACTGTAAAGACACGGCACAGCTATGTTAAACAAAAGCACGAGAGCTGTAAGCAAACCTCCATCCACCTACCGGGTCGACATCGTAGAGGTCCCTGAAGGTGCCCTTCTTGCCCATGAGCTTGCGGTACACGACCATCGGGAAGTGGATGTCCAGGATGCAGCTGTTGTAGATGGCCAGGCCAAGCAGGATGCCGATCAGCGTGAACTGAGCGTCGTTCTCAAACGACATTGAGTTGAACCAGAAGTGGTGCGATTGGTCATTGTAGGTGAACATTCCTGCGAAAAAGGATGAAAACTCATGAAACAGGGCCAAATTCAAAATCCACAAAGAATGCCTTGCTTTCTTCAGCCTTGCACAGATACAAGCACTACAGTCTAATAAAGAGAACAGAAAGCTAAGCCAAAGTAAGACAAAGCAACCTACCAATATCAGGGTTAAACAATTCCTCCACAATGAGTTGAAAGAATTCTTTAGACACACCGCCTTCATCCAAGCCTTGCTCCCCTTCAAACTCGACAAACAGGCGTTTTCGGAGATCACTTGGGTATTCCATGGCAATCATCTCCAGCTGAGAATAGAATACAAGCAGTATCCAGAGATTAAATTATAGCTAGCACCTTTTCATGAAACAGGTTAACAAGTTCAATATAAATTAAAGCTGCTCAAAATAACTTACTTTTTAAAAGCAATAGCCATAGATCATAGTGTGTTACTGCGTTCATAAAAAATTCAATCACCAACTTCTGTCATTAGTCTCTACTTAAAAAAAACTTCCATTTCAAACAAAGGCCCGGGATAATGAACAAGGTAGTCAAAGTTGCCCTATTATTATTATTATTATTATTATTATTATTATTATTATTATTATTATTTAAAATGTCAATTGCAACCAGTCTCCCAAAAAATTGAAAAGGTAGTTTATCATTACTCAGAGACAGTAGTTATAAAGCCCAGATAGATTTTTCCATCTATTGTGATCTGAATTCAAATCAAACTTTGTCTTTGAAAGGAACCAGATAACATGGATATCAATACAATATGATATGTCTGTGAACTTAAGTGCTTCTTTCAGACCAAGTTTATAACTCTTCTTCCAGCACCATTATATGGCCTAGAGAGCTTACATACTCATATCACTCCAGTCACAAAACAGATATATTCAAAGTAAAAATGTAATGTTTCTTTTGTAATTCCAGGGGTTGGTTTCCAGGAGATTCCAGGGAAGTAAATAAGCGTCTTGGAAGCAAGATGGAAACTCTCGGAACAACAGTCTGGCATCAGCCAATATAGCGACAATAAAACATTTTGATATATATATATTCCACTATAAGAAGAGCGAGACCGAATATGGCGAATTTCACAAAATAGGTACACTGAGGTGGTGCTAACTTTCAAGTTGTATTTGAGATAATATGTTGATAAATTCTTTTATTGTTTTATATAAATGTATTGTTTGTATATTGGAGGATCTAGAAAAGCAACCAAATATGAGTTTTATAGTATTTTTCTATTTTTTTTTTCGATTTTAAATGTGTGGCCCTTGTCGATTTACAGATGAACCAAATATCCCATTTTCAGAGACCTTATTGTTGTTGACAAATATAAGGCCTACATTGGACAATTCTTCCTTAATCAATAATTCTGCATTAACAGCAAGTAATAGGCTTTGTAAAAATGTCTAATTCCAGCGCCTTGAGTACATCATCGAGAATCTAAGAGCTGTTAAAAATACCCTTTGTGCATCCGATCTTCTACTCTAGATCTAGGCTTCTATTTTAAGGAAAGACGTCATAGATACTCTTCTCGTTTAAAAAACAGAAAGGCCTATATAAACAGAATGCGCAGAAGTCCAGAAATTGGGGTTTTGCACTGAAGACAAAGAATTTCACGAGATTTTACATTCCAAGGGGGTGTGTTTCCGGCTAAACCGACAGGGCCACTGGTTTTCCGCACGTTCATTTTAGTTATTCGGCGACTTTGTTCCCAGGAACAAGCATAAAATACAATCGTTCTGAATCAAACTTCCTTGTAAACATCGGAGCTCTTATTGTTTTGCGGTATTTAGAATGCTAATAGTAATTTTAAACCAAGGTTAATGACAGGGGCCTTAGATCTATGGGCTGATCAAGTTTCCTTTTTTAGCTCTCTAGGACATTTTAATTCCAACTAACTTGAAGAAACGTAAAATTGTGCGCATATTAAAACTGAATGAATTAAAAAAAAACTTTAAAAAAAAAAATATACATGATTAGCTCGAAGTTAACAAACAATAACAAAATAACAGAACAAAAGTGTTGAGATCACTCACATTTCAGGGGAGGTAATTAATTTTTAAAGGTCAAGGGAAATAACTTAACGTTTGAATATATCTCTTTTTACGCATTAGTTTTGAGGTCTTTAACAATGTTTTAATGTTGCAAATGTATTTATTAATTTCAAGAAGCCTGCCATATCAATAAAGTGATATATGTTCTTAGATAAGAGAAATAGGATTTTAAAAAAAAGCTACAGTCAAACCTGCTCAAGCGTACACCTGTCTAAGACGACCACTTGGTCAAGCGACCAGCTATCCACCACCCCCTTGATTTTTTACTATATAAATACACCCCATAAAACGACCACCTCTCCAACGCGACCGCGACCACCTATTTTCTCTACCAAAATGGTCTTTAACCTGTTAAAGCGACCACCCCATAACATCATTTACCAGTCTTGACCATGAAAGATTCGGCAAACAAAAGATGACTTAACATTCGGTATGTTTGTTTGACATGCTACACTGACCAGCACGAGCCAGTGCGGCGATGTTACTAGTAAGATTGCGTGTCTAGACAGGTGTCAGACAAGAAGGCCTCGGTGAACGGCGGATTTAACTTCAAAAGACCATGAGTGGAGGTTCCATAAATGGTCGTTGCTTCCTTTTATGGTCATCAAACTTCCACTCAGTTTTACGTCGGATTATGGAAAATTTCTCTTCTTCTTCGTCGTCGACGTCTTCTCCTCCTTCTTCTTCTTCTTCGTCGTCGACGTCTCCTCCTCCTCCTTCTTCTTCCTCTTCTTTTTTGTTTCCTTCTTCTTCTTCTTTTTCTTCTTCTTCTTCTTCCTCTTCTTTTTAATGGGCCGTACGGCAGTCTAAGCCTGCGACCAACAACATATTTTTGTGGTTGGGAACTCAGAACGGAAAGTTTTGACCTGTCCAAGACGACCACTTTGACCCACGATCTTCAGTGGTCGTCTTAGACAGGTTTGACTGTAAATAGAATAAAAAGAATTAACAAAAATAGTCAAAATAAAAATACATATACATGGCATTTGTATAACGCATATCACCACGGTCCAGCCTTTGAGGCTGTTGGTTGGTTGGGTTGGTTTAACGTCCAACAGCAGCACTATATAGGCTATATTGTGGACGGGCCCCCAGACGGACGTCTAACAATTTTATGTGCTGCCACACATGAGACAGGGCGGGGATACCATGGCTCCTGTCTCAGCCGGTCACATTATACTGACACCGACCTTTGAGGCTGTCTCTATGCGCTTTATTTAATGTATTTTAAAAAATGAGAAAAAAAGTATACACATAGGCGTACATACACAAAAACATGTTCATGTTGCAGCACTAAAAACATTTTATACAAGTGTGCATGAAGCCCTTTCTAAAATTGAGACAGTGTGGCAGATTTTTTTCCACTTCTAGTGGGGCACTATTCCATACTTTGGGTCCTGTATGGCTAAAAGCTCTTTACGAGTTCTGACAGATACTTTGGTGACATATCGTATACAGATTTAGAGCAAAACAGTGCCAATTTATGTCCTTATTCTCTGTTCGACAGGTAGCCAGTGCAGTTCCTTAGGAGTAGAAGTTATCTGTTAAACCTTCTTCTTTTTGTGATTAGCTTTGTGGCACAGTATTGGATTAACTGTGATGTACAAATTCTATTTTCTTGAAAAACCAAAGAGAATCGGGGCCTCAGAAATGTTTATAGGAAAGTAGAGTTAGTCATGGTATCTCTGCCCTGTCTTGTGTGTGGCAGCACATAAAACTGTCAGACGCCAGTCTTGAAGTCCGCCCACAATATAGCTTATATAGGGCTGACATTGACCGTTCAACCAACCAAACTCAACTCTCCCAAGTTCCCAAGGAGGATTCTATATGGCGACCGGTGTCGAGACTGATGCCTCACTATGTCATGCGCTGCAACACAGAGTCTGTGCAGGGGGTACCATGACTTCTTACTCAGCCGGTCTTGGGGGGAGCGGTGGTCCAGGGGTAGAACATCGGCTTCCGACGCAAAAGGTCCCGGGTTCGAATCCTGGCTGTTGCGTTCCCTACTGGTTGGGTCGGTGTCAGTATAATGTGACCGGCCGAGACAGGAGTCATGGTATCCCCGCCCTGTCTCGTGTGTGGCAGCACATAAAATTGTCAGACGTCCGTCTTGGGGCCCGTCCACAATATAGCCTATATAGTGCTGCTGTTGGACGTTAAACCAACCCAACCAACCAACCAACCTCAGCCGGTCTCATTAATACTGACAGTGACACCGGCGCTGCAAGTGAATGGCAACTCCCCCCCCCTCCTCCCCCCCTCTTCATCAAACGTATGAACCCCCCCCCCCCCCCCCCCTCCTCCCCCATTTTCATCAAACTCACCAGTTGTGGTACAGCAGGGCTGCGCTTACGGCCAAGAACGGCATCATGAAGTAGATGGAAAATACGTGACCGAGCCGATGCTCACCTGTAGGAGGAGAAAATTAACAAAAATTAAAAAAAAAAAAAACTTTGGTGGAATTATCTGCTGGGCTGGAACTAAACCACTTGGTCTTGGGTACGACATGACAATTTTCTTCTATCCCAATTTTATATGAAATTGTGTTTGCGAAGTAAAACAGAAAAAGAGAATTGGCGCCTCATGACTTGGGCTATTATACATGATGAAGTTTAAATATTAATATTCAACAGAGTCTATCTTAACGTTTTGTGGGTTGATACGCTCTTGTGATAGAACCTTTTTTGTATTGATCTGCACACCTTCCGTTTCGAAATAATAAAAATATAAAAGCTTTTACATTTTCAAATTTCTGAAAATTCCCCAAAATAGTGGGCACACAAGGAATAGTCCTAAAATCATGCGATGTGAAAAGGTTACGCAGATTCCACTTTAAACTTCAACCATATACAGGATTAAGATAAAAAAAAAAACCAACTTAAATAATGTTTCCCCATATTGTTTGACAGAGAGTTGTTTGACAGAGAGTTGGAGAACTAAGAGTTGAGCTGTTGCTGTTGCGTTGGTTTAACGTCCAACATAAGCACTATATAGGCTATATAGTAGACAGGCCCCAAGACTGACGTCTGACAATTTTATGTGCTGCCACACACGAGACAGGGCGGGGATACCATGACTCCTGTCTCAGCCGGTCACATTAAACTAACACCAACCCAACCAGTAGGGAGCAAAATAGCCAGGGCTCGAATCCGGACCTTTTGCGTCGGAAGCCGATCTTCTACCCCAGGACCACCACGCCCCTGACTAAGAGTTGAGGGCCTGACTTTCCCTGACAAAGGTATTGTGAAGTGGCTTGCCATTAGTTTCCTAGTCGTAACACAAGAGCCTTTGACACCCACACTGTGGTGCCTTGACGCTGAGTTTGGCCCCTGTCAGAGATTCAACCCAGCACCCTATCAATGGTGGTCCAAAGTTCTAACACTGGCATTAATCATATATAGGATAATATTGCTATAGAGCAGATCTGCTGAGGACCATTTCAAAACTTTTTACGAATTGATCTTTTGGGCAAGTGCTAAAGCCAAATAAGGTAAGATAAACTTGATTTATACTCTAAAAGGATAATAACAATTATTACTTGTTAATAAGTATAACTATATTCTACAGACCCACATAGAAATTCCAAAATGAAAAAAAAAAGGGAAGTATTCAAATTGTGCAAAAATTGAGAGCAAATTAAACCAAAGTTGATTTCATAGCCAATTTGAAACACTGTCTGCACAAATCTTAATCATAAAGCTAAATTATCTCAGACAATTGAAGTTAAGTTCTTTCGAAATTCTTAATCATGAAAGACACTTGTAAGCTTCAACTTAGATAATTATTTATACATAAAATGGGAAATGTTCAGATCATTTTGAATATTCTTTTACACCTCATCTCATAAAAAAAGCTGCTAACGTTATATCAAAGTGATATCCAGAGTGACTTTCAATGATAATTTTTTCTTCCTATAGCAAGCAAAATGTTCCCAACTTTGATTCCATTAAAAAAATATTTAACAGTGCCTGCTTTATAATTTTGTCTACTTAAATCGTTAACACTAATGATTTCAACCCCCATACCACACAACAAAATACATCACAAGTCTCATATGAAGAATTAACTTTTGTAGCCTTTCTGATTATACTGTAATAAGAATGCCTCAAGAGAAGAAACACTGTTAAGTGAATATTGATCTTAAGAAGAATCTATTTATGCAGCGCCCAAACATAATTTAAAAAAAACAACAACAAAACAGAAAAGCAAATCATAATGAAAAAAAATTAGGAAAAAATAGGAAAAATGAAAGAAATAGATAATCTGGCTGTTAAACAATAATATATATATATATATCAAAAAAAAAAGATTTTTACTATTTTAGAGTGGTCTACCTTGAACTTCCAAGAAGTTGAAGACAAGGACGGAGAGGGCAATGACGCACGACTGCCCGACCTCCAGGCCGTTCACTCCGGCGTAGATGTTGATGGCGTTGGTGCAAAACACGGCCAGCATGCCCATGTAGATGTAATAGACGGGACCTGGACCGGTGGATGGTAATTCGTAGAAATAATTAGAAAAGCAATAGACATGTTGAGGATTTCTCTACTTAGTACTACCATGATCCCTATGCCCATTGAAGGGCGCACGCTTAAAACCCAGAGAAGTCCATTTTTGGGTGTTTGTTGGGTATTATCCGGTATATCGTGGGCTGAGAATTAACTAGTTCTATGTCCACTTTTTGAAAAAATTGAGTTACACGTTCGAAAAGAATCACATTTACAGTGGCTATTATACACATGAAAAGTAGATCTCAGTTGCAAAAACCATTAGATACAAGATACAAGAAAAAAGAGATTTTGTTACATAGGAATGAAAATATGACGTGGCCAAACTTTGACGTCAATTTTCTCAGCTCTACATAAAGTGGAGATGGAACTAGTTAATTCTCAGCCCACGTATGTGTATAGTAAACAAGGTGCAAACGCCTTGTATTATTGAATGACTACTGCAAGGAATAAAACTCTAGCATAGTCATAAGAAATGGTGCCATTTTTCATGTGTTCCCATCCTAGGAGTCTTTGAAAAGAAAAATATAAACTCTATCATAATCAAAAGAAATGATGCCATTTTTCATGTGTTCCCATCCTCGGAGTCTTTGAAAAGAAAAATTTATTTTTCTCATAAACAAAAAACAACAACCCAACAACAACGGATTATCCAGTTGTTTTTTTTCCCTAGCACCTTTCAGTTTAGATCTGATGATAGTTGACAGCTTTGTACAAGCTACGAGCTCACTGAAGCTTTTGTTCATGTTGGAACTTTGTACAAGCTGCTAGCTCACTGAAGCTTTTGTTCATGTCGGAACTTTGTACAAGCTACGAGCTCACCAAGACGCAGGTCCATCCCCATCAGGTCCCTCAGCTGGACTGGGAGGATGATGTTGGTCGCATTGACATTGGTGAAGTAGACGGTCAGCAGTGGTAGTGATGCCACGGTAGGCAACAACAACTTGTGTCGCCACTTTAAGTTGAGAACATCATCGGCAAATCCAAGGAACACCATGCAGCAGATAGACAGCAATGCTGCAAGGTAATGAATGTACTGGGGAGGCAAGAAAATAGTTATAAGCAAATTTAAAAAAATGTAAACGTTTGTAATCTGAGCCTTGGTGAAAGATGAAAACAAAAAAACAACAACTGCTGTGGAATTTACTTCAGTTATTTATAAACCTTTTGAGGACACATAAAAGCTTGTTTTTATTCCCATTACAACTGTAGATTGATTGAAAGGTAACTGAAAAAAAATAAAAAAATTGGTCATTTGGTGCTTTTAAAAAGTTAATTATAAAGCCATGGTTAAATAAAATTTACGTTAAGTGGATTCAACTTTACATAGTTCAGTGAGAAAAAAAGATTGGAATAGTGAATTGGGTACCTAACCTACTGTTTTATTTTCTATGTTTAATATTTTAGTCATTTATAAAATGACAACGTTGATGAAATAATTGTTTGCCTAAAAATTGCGCCTTTATAAAAAATGATTTCACACAAATTGTCTTTTTGTTTTAAAAACGTAATTTTATACATATTCTGTACTCCTTTTGGGACTGAAAAAATTAAACTACTATGAATCTTACGAATGGTTTGCAGTTTGTTTACCTCGTGATGTGGGAACTTCCCAGGAGTGTTGGTGGCCAGTTGCTTGTAGAAGGGTACCGGCATAAAGACAAACATGGTACATAGAAATACTGCACCGCACACAACACCCAATGCTTCAGGACTGGGATGTAGGGGGGGGGGATAGGAAAACATGAACAATGATAATAAAAAAGGAATGACGCCCCACCGTTGTTTGAACGCAGCAACTTAGTTTGCTATTTAGGTGCCGTTGCAACCCAAACGGGTCACAAGGTCAACCAGCGGGTTGAACGGGGATTCCCCTTTTTCGCTGCTGCTAGTTATCAAAACTTAATTTCCACACCAAAACGATGTGGCGTTGAGGCCTATATATGAACTGAAGCGGTGTAAAAACTCATATGATGCCTAAGTAGAGCTATATTTGAAAAACATGCACATTTAATTTTTTTCCTGTTAAGTATTAAATTAAGCAAGATACGGAACATAGGAAAAAACCCAAAATCCAACTTTAACTACATCTTATGACAATGAGTGATACTTTTTCATTAACAATTTCTCAAAACCGATGCGGTCAATATGTCTGAATTTTAAAAGCACTTTACACACATGTTGAATTATATCTTTTACAAAACGGCATGAGCGAAGCTAACATAGTTTTAAATATGTAGGGACTTAAATCTGTGCTTATTTACTCGATCCTTCTTAAATCTGTGTTAGTACTCGTTACAGCGTTGGTACAGTTAGTGATTCACAAACACTGCGTTTGAGCTAAAAAGAATTTGAGAACAAGTTTGACAAGAAACGTACAGTTGCTTATTATTTTATATTTTCTTGGTTAAATAGATTAGTTTAAATTTCGAGCCTACTTTGTCTAAATGTTTTTTAACCGGCGGAGCTTTCAAGAACTAAGAGCTATGAAAAAGTTATGAGGTATTGTGATATAACAACTAGTTGCTATTGTTTTTCAATGCTCCGAACTGCGGACCTCCTCTTTTCTCTAGTTTCGCTGAAAAGGCATGAAATGAGCTCGGCTCCTTGCTCACCATGGAAAGACAAACCAAATCCGTATCTCTCTATTCAGGGAACACAGCGTGTTTCTAAAATGTACTTTGGTATCGCCCTGTCCTTAAACTACATGTAAGTGTTTCCTAATTAATATTGTCATAAAATAAATTTAGTAACGCTTGTTTCAATATTTCATAATTTCTGCTAGCACAGTTCCAGAGCTTGCAGTTCTGACATGAATCTCTCTAAATGCACCATTCAGTTTGTTAAACTTCTCTCCCTTTAAGAAAATGCCACGTCCAACAAGTCATGTCTGAATACCCCTAAGCTCCTTCTAAATATGTACTTGAGATGAGATATTCTTGTACCAGTTATTTCCGATCATCGATCGACGACGATATGATTGTGGTATAATGTTATGTCTGTCCAGGACAGAGAGGATTAAAACTAAGAGTATCCAGCTCCTTAAATCTTCAGTGGCCAAATTTTTCTACTGGTTTTCTTTTCTTTATCGCTCCAAGAGAGCAAGTTAGTATGTATGTTCTACTTTCTTGTTCAATTTCTGGATCTTTTGTCAAGTTTCTCCGAGAAAATGCATTTTTGTGAAGCTTCAATCTAAATTCAAATGTCAATGTCAATAATCTACCACCTCAAGTTCTTCAAAGTTATTGAATTTTTTTTATTTTTTTCATTGTTTTCACACTCCCAAAACTCCTTTTGCAGCTTCAAAATCATGCAATAATACCTGAGTCTCTATCATCGAATTGAGTGTTGCAGTGCAGTTCATTGCAGGCTTTCTCAAAGCAAACTGCTTTTAAGTGTTGTGACTACTATCGTCCTAAAATGATGTAATACATTTTAAGGTAGGTTATAAGTTCTTGTTTCATGGCAGAAAGATTTAAATTTAAAAGTGGACCACAGTGGTGTTGAAATATAATAGAACAATTACTTTTATATTGTAGATCTCAAAATCTAAAACATACTTACACTTTCTTTTTGGTTTGCTTGTTGAGATCCACCCCAAATAAGTTGGCACTTATAAACGTATCTTTAAATTTAGGAATAATATTTAGACAAAGGAAAAAGGCACCCAGAGACATGCCAAAGTTTATAGTCATGGTGAGAGCACTATCTCCGAGTCCCTGTAACTGCATTTTGAAAATTGTAGGGAATCAGTATAGGGATAAGTTCACCAGTGTCTCTTGTAGTTTACTAGATTTAGATTTAGACTTGTAGTCTTGAAAGTCTCAAGGCGTAGACAGTAGCCTAGCATAGAGCTTTGTAACATGTATGCTAAAGCATGTAGATCTAAAATCTAGATCTACAACTATTTTCTTTAAAAAATCTATTACGATTTGGTTTCACAATTTCAGATCAAAATCGATATACAGATTTAGATTGCATACATATTCTGAGGCTCTCTAAGAAAAGTAAGAGCAACCGCAACATTAATTTTTTGTTTCCAATTTCAATGTTTTGGGGCAAATCGAAAGTAACACTAAAAATTTACACGTCGGCCATCACTATCTACCAGGATTCTGTTAGACAAGGCCAAAGAAGAAATAATAATAATAAAAAAAAATCAAGAAATCTTTTAATAAAAACCGAATTCTGTAGGGCGGTTTAATTTTGTTAATTAACCGCAAAAATTTGAACAATCTATTATAGAAAACTTTCTTTTACGATATCAATGCTTAAGCTTGTATTAAAAACAATTAAATTATATACTCCACTAATTTTCAGATATAAAGAAAATCAAGAAAATAATAAGAATCTGTAGAAGTATAATGCAGAAAGCTTACACCAAAGCAATGATGTAATATAATTGGTAATACCATTCATTGACTTTGGTAATACACAATGCGCAGTCATCTACAACCAATACGATAACAACAACCCACAAACAAAACAAAAAGAACCACACACAAAAAAAACAACAACAAGGGACACAATCAACACAATATACGTGAACTTTGTAGAAGTACCTCCCTTGATTGATGCAACCAATAGGATAACAACAACCCACAAACAAAACAAAAAGAACCACAAACAAAAAACAACAACAAGGGACACAATCAACACAATATACCTAAACTTTGTAGAAGTACCTCCCTTGATTGATGCTGATATATATATATATTTTAGGTTATATCCCCTGATAAATAATTTTGCAATATCAATTTTAAAAGATTATTGTAGTAAATAAGAATTTAATATCAAAAATATAATTGTAAACTGTAAAAAGTATAAACATAACAATTTAAATGCAGTTAAAATACATTATTCTGAAAATATTTAAGTCGTGGGTTGTTTTTATAGAATCATATGAGCCACTAAAACAAACTGTTTTTTAAGTTAGTATACGATAGATTTCGTACCAGAATTGCCAGTTAATCATTAGCTTTGCGCAGTGGCGGTACCATAGTCAATGAGGTTTTACCGAGACGTGGTTATTGCTAGTTGAAAACTACTCCCAATACCCCGCACAGACGTCCCTCACGGGACGGCTAGTGCAATTTTTTAAGGCTTCTACGGAAGCTGCACAAATACACATAACCGGTAAGCGCGTTCAACTTAAAAATAACTTACATGTAAGCTTAGATTAATTTAGCTTAACAGCACAAGACAGGCAAGAATGGAAACAACTAAGCGGTAATGTGTGCATTAGTTTCTAAAGTGATGATAAGCTTACTGTCCCCGCGGAAAGAAAATGCGATTGCAACTTGTATATATATGAAGCTATCTATCAACCGTTTTATTTGCTTGCCATTGTCTTTAGATCTATGTATCTATCTATCTATCTATCTATCTATCTATCTATCTATCTATCTATCTATCTATCTATCTATCTATCTATCTATCTATCTATCTATCTATCTACCCACCCTTCCCCACCCATCTCTAAACTGATCGTCTCCTTGTCTATTTATCTTCCCATGATGTCTGCCTGTAAAGTCGACCCTTATCAGTCCCCACAGTTCTGTAGCGAACAAGTAAACATGTCAGACGTTAGTCTTGGGACCCGCTCACAACATAGCATAATAATACAGGATTGACGTTGAACACTAACCAACAGCTCTCTGTAACAAATGATTTCAACATGTCAACACAGATTTTTAGCTTCGTCCACGATTTAACTCACTGTTTCACATAAGTCACATAATTATCTTTTCATCTCTTTTTGTTAAATAGGTCACAAACACATTTAAAAAAAAACGTAAGAAAAAATACCTGTCCCGCTACAGGCCTCGGTGGCCTGGGCTGCTAGTATGCCAGATCAATACACTGTTTAACAAGCGCTGAGCCAGCAGAAGCAGAAGCAGAAGCAGAAGTAGAAGCAGAAGTAGAAGCAGAAGCAGAAGCAGAAGTAGAAGCAGAAGTAGAAGCAGAAGTAGAAGCAGAAGTAGAAGCAGAAGTAGAAGCAGAAGTAGAAGCAGAAGTAGAAGCAGAAGTAGAAGCAGAAGTAGAAGCAGAAGTAGAAGCAGAAGTAGAAGCAGAAGTAGAAGCAGAAGTAGAAGGAGAAGTAGAAGCAGAAGTAGAAGCAGAAGTTGAAGGAGAAGTAGAAGCAAAAGTAGAAGGAGAAGTAGAAGCAGAAGTAGAAGCAGAAGTAGAAGCAGAAGTAGAAGCAGAAGTAGAAGCAGAAGTAGAAGCAGAAGTAGAAGCAGAAGTAGAAGCAGAAGTAGAAGCAGAAGTAGAAGCAGAAGTAGAAGCAGAAGTAGAAGCAGAAGTAGAAGCAGAAGCAGAAGCAGAAGCAGAAGTAGAAGTTAAAGCAGACGAGAGAGACCAAGAACGACAACTGCTGGGCAAAAAAATCTGGGTACGCTCGATTTAACGTTTAACCGCCGGGGAGTCCTGGACAAAGGTTTGACCTGATAAGGTAAGCTTCAGGCTTGACACACTTTGGGGGCGAATAGGAACAGGCGCAAGTGGCAGAGCGCTGGTGTGTTAATTGGAAGGTGCTTGGTTCGAAACTTAAAATCGGTTGAAAGCATTGTTTGTCCGATATCGTTTTCTAGTGGTTGAGTCGGTGTTATGTCAGGATAATCATAATGTGAACGGCTGAGACAGGGGTCGTGGTATACCTGCACTGTCTCTGTGTGGTGGTACGTTAAATTTACAGACGTTAGTCTTGGGACTCGTCCACAATATAGTCTCTATAGTGCTGACGCTAGACTCCAATTGTAAAAACAAAAGCAATATTTTATATCACTCAACGAATCGATTCCCAGCGTCAAGAGTATGATGAATGGAATAATGGTGATATTGGGCGAATCACAATGATTTCCACTTAGCGGGAAGACAGGCATGACTGTTTCAATCCCGAAGCCATCCTTGGTTTATACCCATGAAAACAAAATAACTCGGAGAACGATAGAGAGAGAGAGAGAGAGAGAGAGAGAGAGAGAGGAGAGAGAGGGAGAGAAGAGAGAGAGAGAGAGAGAGAGAGAGAGAGAGAGAGAGAGAGAGAGAGAGAGAGAGAGAGAGAGACAGACAGACAGACAGACAGACAGACAGACAGACAGACAGACAGACAGACAGACAGACAGACAGACAGACAGATAGACAGACAGACAGAAAGTTTCAATCCTGAAGCCTTCCTTGCTTAATACCCATGAAAACAAAATAACTCGGAGAACGATAGAGAGAGAGAGAGAGAGAGAGAGAGAGAGAGAGAGAGAGAGAGAGAGAAAGAGAGAGAGAGATAGAGAGAGAGAGAGGGAGAGAGAGAGAGAGACAAAAAGACAGACAGACAGACAGATAGACAGAGAGAGACAGACAGACAGACAGACAGACAGACAGAGAGGGAGAGATAGTGAGAGAGAGAGGGAGAGAGAGAAAGAATGAGAGGGACAGACAGACAGACAGACAGACAGAGAGACAGACAGACAGACAGACAGTTTCAATCCCGAAGCCATCCTTGGTTAATACTTACTGGTGCGAATAAACTTCTTTATACATATATATATTATTTTGCAGCGATACTGTCTTTCTAGCTTCCTATTAAATTATTTCACGTAACAGATCAAAGCACTCAATCGTCTTTCTATATAGAACTTTCGTGCAACAGTATCTATCTATGAAGCTATCTATCAACCGTTTTATTTGCTTGCCATTGTCTTTAGATGCCTGCATTTCTATGTATCTATCTATCTATTTATCTATCTATCTATCTATCTATCTATCTATCTATCTATCTATCTATCTATCTATCTATCTATCTATCTATCTATCTATCTATCTATCTATCTATCTATCTATCTATCTATCTATCTATCTATCTATCTATCTATCTATCTATCTATAACTATCGCACCTTGTTTATTTATCTCCCATGATGTCTGCCTGTCTATTCGACCCTTATTAGTCCCCACAGTTCTGTAGCAAATACATAAACTTGTCAGATGTTAGTCCTGGGACCCGTTCACAATCTACCATAATTATACAGTGTTGACGTTGAACACTAACCAACAACTCTCTGTAACAAAATGATTTCAACATGTCAACACAGATTTTTAGCTTCGTCCACGATTTAACTCACTGTTTCACATAAGTCACATAATTATCTTTTCATCTCTTTTTGTTAAATAGGTCACAAACACATTTAAAAAAAAAGTAAGGAAAAATACCTGTCCCGCTACAGGCCTCAGTGGCTTGGGCTGCCAGATCAATACACTGTTTAACAAGCGCTGAGCCAGCAGAAGCAGAAGTAGAAGCAGAAGTAGAAGCAGAAGTAGAAGCAGAAGCAGAAGCAGAAGTAGAAGCAGAAGCAGAAGCAGAAGCAGAAGTAGAAGCAGAAGCAGAAGTAGAAGCAGAAGTAGAAGCAGAAGTAGAAGCAGAAGTAGAAGCAGAAGTAGAAGCAGAAGTAGAAGCAGAAGTAGAAGCAGAAGTAGAAGCAGAAGTAGAAGCAGAAGTAGAAGCAGAAGTAGAAACAGAAGCAGAAGCAGAAGCAGAAGCAGAAGCAGAAGTAGAAGTTAAAGCAGACGAGAGAGACCAAGAACGACAACTGCTGGGCAAAAAAATCTGGGTACGCTCGATTTAACGTTTAACCGCCGGGGAGTCCAGGACAAAGGTTTGACCTGATAAGGTAAGCTTCAGGCTTGACACACTTCAGGGGTGAACAGGCGTAAGTGGTAGAGCGTTGGTGTGTTAATTGGAAGGTTCTTGGTTCGAAACTTACAATCGGTGAAACACATTGTTTGTCTGATGCAGTGTATCGCCCTCTTCTGGTTGAGTCGGTGTAATGTCAGGATAATCATAATGTGAACGGTTTAGACATGAGTCATGGTATACCCGCGCTGTCTCTGTGTGGCGGCACATTAAATTGTCAGACGTTAGTCTTGGTTCTCGTCCACAATATAGTCTCTATAGTGCTGACGCTAGACTCTAAGTAACAAACTCACAGGACACGCGTGTCAGTACGGGTACGTTAGTACTCGTTAGCATTTTGAGATTAGATAGTTGACTCACTCTACGCCAGTACGGCCAGTGATACCGATCTATCAAGATGGGAAATTCAGGGCGCCAGTGTGAGGCTCGAACCCGGAATTCTTTCATCGGAAGCGGACGCTTTAACCCCAGCACTACTTCTACGCACCTTTACGCCTCCCGCCCCTCCCTTTCAAAGCCCCCCCTTTTCTTCTGTCTGTCTCTCTGTTTGTCTGTCTGCGTAAATCTTTTTTTATTGTGTCCACAATATTATACTTAACCTCCTTTCAATTATTTCTCTCTTTCTCTCACTGTATGTCAATCTGTTTAGCTGTCTGCCTCTGACTGTCTGTGTCTCTTTTTCTTTGTCTATCTGTCTGTCTGTCTGTCTCTCTTTCTTTCTCTGTATCCGTCTCTCTCTTTCTTCGTCTCTCTGTTTTGCGCCTGTTTCTGTATCTCTCTCCTCTCTTTCACTCTCTCTTTTTCTGTGTGCCTTCCTGATGCCTGTCTGTCTGTCTCTCTCTTCTCTCTCTCTCTTCTTTGTCTCTCTCTCTCTCTCTCCCTCTCTCTCTCTCTCTCTCTCTCTCTAGCAAGCTAGCACTCCTAGAAGTGTAGTACTTGGCAGTCTCACCAACACACACACACACACACACACACACACAGGCCGTTACGGTCGATCAGTCCTGTTCTAAGGTTCATGACTTGTACTCCTGTAGTGGTCACATACTGGTCAAAGGTTCTGGACAATCAGGTGACGACAGACGGTGTCACATTGTTTAATCTGACAACTGGCGTCCAAGAAGGAAAAAGAAAAACAAATAACAAAACAAAACAAAACAAAAACAGAGGAAGGGAAAAATGGACTAGAATGTAGATCTAGAAACGTAGTGGGGGTCCAATGAACCATTAACGAGCCTTCGATTTAGAGTTGATTAGGATTATGTAACAAGCCTTCGATCTAGAATTGATTAGGATTATGTTGATTATGGATCTAGATCTAGATCTAGGCCTCAGAAGTCTAATGAGATGTGACAGTGGCGAGAGAGAGAGAGAGAGAGAAAAAGGTAAAGAAAAACGCGAGAAGGAGAGAGAGGGGGGGAGGATAGGCGAGAGAACAAATCATGTACTTTTAGACACCCATGCCGGTCACATTATAGTTTAAAAAAAACTCGGTCGTTGGTTGGGAAGCGATCCATCTATCATGGTTAAAGTGAGAGGTGATTCATTTTAAACTTGAAGGTGGAGTATCAGATAAAAACAGATGATGCGAGATAATGTAAAATGGGACTGTACGATCAAACAAAAAAGCAACTGAAAAGAAAAGAGAATACAGAGGAATAAAGACACAACAAGGACGAGAGGAAGAGAGAGAGAGAGAGAGAGAGAGAGAGAGAGAGAGAGAGAGAGAGAGACAGAGAGAGAAAAGGAGAAAAAGAAAAGAGAAAGGAAGAGAAAGACGCGAGAAGAGAGAGAGAGAGAGAGAGAGAGAGAGAGAGAGAGAGAGAGAGAGAGAGAGAGAAAAAGAGACAGAGAAAGAGGCCAATACAGACAGCCACAGAGAATGAGGCAAATAGAAAGAGACAGACAGACAGAAAGAACAAAGAAAAAGACGGAGAGAGTAACCAACAGTTTTATCCCCAGAGGTGGATGACCCAGATCTGAACTTACCCCTGAACCTCACACCCATTACCTTTGATCTAACGCTCTAGACTCTCTGCTGTGAGTTAGATCGATAGTGCTCTCAATCAACTCACCCCTAAACCTCACACCAATTACCTTTGATCGAACACTCTAGACTCTCTGCTGTGAGTTAGATCGATAGTGCTCCCAATCAACTTACCCCTAAACCTCAACACCCATTACCTGTGATCTAACATTCTAGACTCTGTGCTGTGAGTTAGATCGATAGTGCTCTCAATCAACTCACCCCTAAACCTCACACCCGTTACCTTTGATCTAACGCTCCAGATTTTGTGCTGTGAGTTAGATCGATAGTGCTCTTAATCAACTTACCTATAAACCTCACACCCATTACCTTTGATCTAACGCTCTAGATTTTGTGCTGTGAGTTAGATTGATAGTGCTCTCAATCAACTCATCCCTAAACCTCACACCCATTACCTTTGATCTAACGCTCTAGAATCTCTGTTGTGAGTTATATCGATAGTGCTCTCAATCAACTTACCCCTAAACCTCACACCCATTACCTTTGATCTAACGCTCTAGACTCTGTGCTGTGAGTTAGATTGATAGTGCTCTCAATCAGCTCATCCCTAAACCGCACATCCATTACCTTTGATCTAACGCTCTAGATTTTGTGCTGTGAGTTAGATCGATAGTGCTCTCAATCAACTCACCCCTAAACCTCACACCCATTACCTTTGATCTAACGCTCTAGACTCTGTGCTGTGAGTTAGATCGATAGTGCTCTCAATCAACTCACCCCTAAACCTCACACCCATTACCTTTGATCTAACGCTCTAGAATCTCTGCTGTGAGTTAGATCGATAGTGCTCTCAATCAACTAACCCCTAAACCTCACACCCATTACCTTTGATCTAACGCTCTAGACTCTGTGCTGTGAGTTAGATCGGTAGTGCTCTCAATCAACTTACCCCTAAACCTCACACGGTCACACCCATTACCTTTGATCTAACGCTTTAGACTATGTGCTGTGAGTTAGATCAACTGTGAGAAACAGGGAGAAAAAGAAAGAGAGATAGGGAGAGAGAGAGAGTCTCTCTCTCTCTCTCTCTCTCTCTCTCTC
>RQTK01001103.1:10312-26122 GCA_003991915.1 Elysia chlorotica
ATTGACGGCTCAGCTTAGCTCCTTGGTTAAACTTGAGGAAAGTTATCAATGCTACGTAAATTTGCTACTCTCTGTTTTCTGACATTCTGCCTCTACTTTAGTTCCGGTTAATGTCAGCACAGCGTACAGGGTTGGGGTAATACTCTTGGTATCCCTTCCTTGGTTCACTATCTATCTATCTATCTATCTATCTATCTATCTATCTATCTATCTATCTATCTATCTATCTATCTCTTTCAATGAATTACTCGCTTTATTCGAATTTGAAAAAAGATCCGATTTTTTTTTTATCTATGTGGGTTTCTTATTCCCACAGGGTCGGTTCAAAGTGGTTTCCATCAGCTGGCACAAAAAACCTAAAGCTAGTTCTAGCAGCCGTGTTGTTAATGATGTTATCGCACCAGGATTGCCCGTAAGACATCTCGCTGCCGATCTGCTTCTGTGCTTTTTTAATGGATATATTCATCGATTGGTTGATAAATTTACTCGATTAATTAATAGCTGCCTGGTTACCCGCAGTTTCGCTTGTCTGCCTATATGATTGCCTGCTTGTTTCTGAAAGATTGGCGGCTCAGCTTAGCTCCTTGGTTAAACGTAAGAAAAATATCAATGCTACGTAAATTTGCTACTCTCCATTTTCTCAAATTCTGCCTCTATGTTAGTTTCGGTTAATGTCAGCACAACGTACAGGGTTGGGGTAATACTCCTGCTATCCCTTCCTTAGTTCTCTCTATGGCAGCATAGAAAAGTGCCAGACCACGAGATAGTCTAGGCTCTCTTCATGATAATAACAACTCTAACTAGTATAAGTTTGAGGATGAAGCATGACTAGACTATATCTCTTTTTATTCTACACACATTAATTTTTATTATACAGTTGTTGTTTTTGCAGTTCATCTCTGTTTGAACATTATTGAGTTCAAGTTGGCAACTGTTTTTTTTTAAGTTAACCTCTGTTGGGAGATTATTTAGTTCGAATTGTGACTGGTTTTTTTTCAGTTCACCTTTGTTGGGACATTATTGAGTTCAGGTTGGCGTTTTTTTTCAGTTCACCTCTGTTGGGACATTATTGAGTTCAAGTTGGCGACTGTTTTTTTTCAGTTCACTTCTGTTGGGACATAATTGAGTTCAAGTTGGCGACTGTTTTTTTTTCAGTTCACCTCTGTTGGGACATTATTATTGGGTTCGAAAAAGGGACTGTTTTTTCAGTTCACCTCTGTTGGAAAATTATTGTGTTTAAGTTTGCCACTATTTTTTCAGGTGTTGGGACATTATTGAGTTCGAATTAATGTTTTTTTTCAGCTCACCCCTGCTGAATACAGTTGTGTTCAAATCGTCGACTGTTTTTTTTTCTAGCTCACACGTGTTGGATAAAATTGAGTTCAAGTCGGCAGTTTGGCAACCACTTTATCCTATTGTGGTCCATCTGTGCAGGCTGAGAACGGGTCCTCGAACGTGGAACGGGTCCTCGAACGTGGACAGCGGTCGCTACTCCCTCAAGGCTCCTAGCCGCGGCGGTCTCAAGAAGCTCATAGTCAAGTGTGACGAGATGGTCGACGACGCCGAGTTCATGATATCGGTCCAGTTTGACAAGACACAGTGAGCGCGGCGTTTGTGCTCATGTGGTGTTTGTTCTTGTCTTGAAGGTATTGGGTATACATGTATTATGAACTGACTGCCGCAGGTTGAAAGAGCCGGCTTGCTAGACAAGACAGCTTGATAGCAAAAAATGGAAAATATTGACGGTGAGAACGGTGACAGTGATGATGATGATGATGATGATGATGATGATGATGATGATGATGATGATGATGATGATGATGATGATGATGATGATGATGATGATGATGATGATGAAGATAATGATGATGATGATGATGATGATGTTAATGATGATGATGATGATGATGATGATAATGATGATGATGATGATGATGAAGATGATGATGACGAAGGTGATGATCATGATGATATTAATGATGCTCTCCTACATGTCTCTATTGCTGCAGATTTCTATCCAAGCTTTCTGGCCCAGCTGTGAGTATATTAACAATCTATCTATCTATCTATCTATCTATCTATCTATCTATCTATCTATCTATCTATCTATCTATCTATCTATCTATCTATCTATCGATCAATCTATCGGTAACAGATAAGTCAGCAAGAGCTGTAAACTGAATGTAAAACAAATAATTATCTGTTTTAACACAGTAAATATTGAAAAACAACTACTCCTAGTTGAAGTAAAACTACGCCGTTGCCAAGTGGAAAAAAATTGCCAACAAAAGGATCTCTGTCCGACCAAAAGCTTCCTAGATCAAAGTAACATGTATAGGATAAAACTTCAATGAATTTTTAATACTGCATACAATAAAATCAAACAGAAATGTTCATTTAACTAAAAACATGGATGAGCTTTGATAACTCGTTAGCTACGTTGAGTTGTTCGATTAAAAAATCAATTGTATTAAAAAGTTAACGATATGTTATAATTTAATTTTTTACGCACTTTACACAAGAAAGAAAAGCAAAACCATTCGTAAAGATAGCATGATTGATTGAACTAGGGATCAGCTTTATTTGTTTCCTTAAAACATTTACACGGTTATTTTTTTGGCTCACGTTTATTTTAACGACATGCCATTATGTTTCTCTATGTTTGAAGGTTCTTCACTCGTAACAAAAACCTTGATATAGCGTAGGAGTCACTCTGATTTGCCTATACCAATTTTATCATATTAAATGTTAACGATGTTTTACTCTGAAGTGAAATGTTATTCCGTACTTTTTACGCAATGTACAACTCGTCACCAAATAGAAAAAAAGAGCAACAACTGGATATAGCTCAAAACAGACCGATACGATTTAGGAACTAATCATAGGAACTAATGTTACAAGTCATTGGTTTTGATGTAAACCGAACCCATAAAGCTAGGCAAATTATAATTCGCCCTAGCCAACAAAGTGCCAGGCTTGCTACCCGCTGGGCCACCCACATGACCGAGATTTTTCATCAATGAAGTCAAACTTCTAATATTTGCTTATAGGAATTGGGATTCTGTTGAAATACAAAAAAAAATCCTATATTTATATATTTATACCTTTAAAGAACGAAATTTTGTAAATAAATCTACGCGCCTTGAGAAAAAATTATCGAATTTCAAAGTTCAGGTAAATCTTACTTTTTAGGCATAATTTTAGTAATTATTTCTTTCCGACACTGGATTATTACTCACAGTTTAGTTCGTTTTGATAGTAGACAGAACAAATCTTTAACAGCTATTAATATACTATAACATACTATAGCCAACCTGCCTTTCCATTATGAATGACTTCGATCGCTTGTTAGAACAAGGAAAAAAATTAGGCCTGAAAGGTGATAGTCTAATCAAATACATCAATGACCAACAAGCCAGAATTGATAGAATGTTGGAATGAGAAGAAAAAAAGAAGCAACTGGAGCACGAAGAGAAAAAGAAGCAACTGGAGCACGATGAGAAAAAGAAGCAACTGGAGCATGAAGAGAAAAAGAAAGAATTGGAGCTACAAGAAATGAAAATAAGACTAGATCATGAAGCTAATTTGCTAAGAATAGGCCAAGACGCTAAGATCGAACTAGAAAAGATAGAAGCAGAGAAGCTAAAGGACACGAAACAGAACAGTAAACACAGTAGCGAAGTCTTTTCAAAACTACCGAAAATACCAGTTTTTAGCCCAAAGACATTCGACTCGTTTGATTCTTTTTTTTATCGTTTCGAAATACATGTAAAACAAACCTTGATATAGTGTCTGAGTCACTCTGATTTGCCTATATCAGTTCTATCATATTAAATGTTAATGATGTTCTACCCTGAAGTGGAATGTTATACCATACTTTTTACGCAATGTACAACTCGTCACCAAATAGAAAAAAAGAGCAAAAACCTGGATCTAGCTCAAAACCAACCGATACGATTTAGAAAAAAAAACCTTAGGAACTAATTTTACAAGTCATTGGCTTTGGCGGAAACCAAACCCATACAGCTAGGCAAATAATTATTCGCCCTAGCCAAGAAAGTACCAGGCTTGCTACCCGCTGGGCCACCCACATCACCGGGATTTATCACCAATGAATTCAAACTTCTAATATTTGCTTATAGGAATTAGGATTCTGTTGAAATATAAAAATATAAATCTTATATTTATATATTTAATACCCTTTAAAAAACGGAGTTTCATAAATAAATCTACGCCTTTTGAGAAAAATGATCGAATTTCAAAGTTCAGGTAAATCTTACTTTTTAGGCATAATTTTAGTAATAATTTCTTTCCGACACTGGAACAGGATTATTAGTCACAGTGCTTGGTACCATTGAAAAACAGCACCAATAAAGGATAAAAAAAATTCAAAGGTGTGGTAAAACCTATAACTACCTTACCGCTTGTCAGCTTCCATTTTATGTTTCTTCATTCGCAGAAAGCTCGTATTGCAAGATCCGTTGCAATGAATACTGAAATAGCCAGAATGTATGAAGGTAATATAATGAAAGAATTGTCAACATTTATTATATTTCAGAAAGGGCTAACAGAATACATATAAATATATATATTATAATGTTATATTTCTCTCTCTTGGTCTGTCAATACTTCTGTCTATCTATTTGTCTATTTGTCCTAGTCTGTCTTTCTGTCTCTCTCTCTCTGTCTCTTCTGTCTGTCTGTCTCTCTGTCTTTCTCTGTCTGTCTGTCTGTCTGTCTGTCTGTCTGTCTGTCTGTCTGTCTGTCTGTCTGTCTCTGTCTGTCTCTGTCTCTCTCTCTCTCTCTCTCTCTCTCTCTCTCTCTCTCTCTCTCTCTCTCTCTCTCTCTCTCTCTCTCTCTCTTTCTTTCTCTCTTATTCTCTTAAAGTAATACTATGCTTGTACGAAAAAGAAATAGACCGAGAGCATAGTAAGGAGTTTGGTATTAGGAGTTTGTTCTGGTTATTGACAGCCTTAACATTATTGCCAACCAAAGAACGGAATCTGGTCGCTTAGCATTATATTGTACGAACTTAAAGTTAAACTGCCATAAAGCCAAGTTCGAACCAAAGAACAGTTTATCAGTTCGGTGTTACCTCGTCTAAGTTACGGTATAGTGTTTTATTCTATCTTTTTTTTTTCTCAAAGATGCGTATGACGTTCCAGTGAATGCAGGTTTCCTAGTTTAAGAAAAAAAAAAAATCAGTACCTGAACAACAACAAAAAAATATTTCAAGTACTTTTCATATCCACTCGCAAGGTTGAACAATGAGAAGAAATGAACACCTTAATGTATAAAGTCGGAGTACCCAGCATTTCCGTGGCATATTTCTTAAGTTTAATAAAAGAAAAATCAGGGGTCGAGAGCAGTCTCTGTCTCTTAATTTATTTTACATGGTTTAATACCATGCAAGATTGTATGAGTGATCTCAAGTTATAGAAATAGATCTCTGATACACGTACTTGTATATTAATTTTTTTACCTGTTTTGTGCAATCGGTTTCAATCCGCAGACCCCATACCGTTGTACAGGCTCATAAACTTGGCTCTTCTCTCACGTGTCAATGATTCGGCACCGGCTGCAGAAATTCACCACTTATCCCCGAGGGCCGCGACCACACAGTCACCTCAAGGGACTCTCAGTAAGAATAGGTAGACACCCACTCGTAAGATAGCAGGTCATGTTTGTGCTGTATGCCTTCTTGTACAAGAATGAATCATCGGTAAGTATAGTATACCTACTCGTATGATAGCAGTCAGCATTTTGTATTGTATACGTACTCGTGAGAGAGTAGGCCGGTGGTTAGTGTTGTATACCTACTCTTGTGAGAAGAGATCACCTTTTAATGTTTTATACTTACACCTAAGAGAGCATTATGTGGTTAGTGTTGTATACCTACTCTTGTATGAGAATGAGACATCGGTAAGTATAGTATACCTACTCGTATGATAGCAGTCAGCATTTTGTATTGTATACGTACTCGTGAGAGAGTAGGCCGGTGGTTAGTGTTGTATACCTACTCTTGTGAGAAGAGATCACCTTTTAATGTTTTATACTTACCCCTAAGAGAGCATTATGTGGTTAGTGTTGTATACCTACTCTTGTATGAGAATGAATCATTGGTAAGTATAGTATACATACTCGTATGATAGCAGTCAGCATTTTGTATTGTATACGTACTCGTGTGAGAGTAGGCCGGCGGTTAGTGTTGTGTACCTACTCCTGTGAGAACAGATCACCTTTTAATGTTTTATATTTACCCCTAAGAGAGCATTATGTGGTTAGTGTTGTATACCTACTCTTGTATGAGAATGAGACTGTGCAATCGGTTTCAATCCGCAGACCCCATACCTTTGTACAGGCTCATAAACTTGGCTCTTCTCTCACGTGTCAATGATTCGGCACCGGCTGCAGAAATTCACCACTTATCCCCGAGGGCCGCGACCACACAGTCACCTCAAGGGACTCTCAGTAAGAATAGGTAGCACAGTAAGATACAGGTCATGTTTGTGCTGTATGCCTTCTTGTACAAGAATGAATCATCGGTAAGTATAGTATACCTACTCGTATGATAGCAGTCAGCATTTTGTATTGTATACGTACTCGTGAGAGAGTAGGCCGGTGGTTAGTGTTGTATACCTACTCTTGTGAGAAGAGATCACCTTTTAATGTTTTATACTTACACCTAAGAGAGCATTATGTGGTTAGTGTTGTATACCTACTCTTGTATGAGAATGAGACATCGGTAAGTATAGTATACCTACTCGTGTGAGAGTAGGCCGGCGGTTAGTGTTGTATACCTACTCCTGTGAGAACAGATCACCTTTTAATGTTTTATACTTACCCCTAAGAGAGCATTATGTGGTTAGTGTTGTATACCTACTCTTGTATGAGAATGAATCATCGGTAAGTATAGTATACATACTCGTATGATAGCAGTCAGCATTTTGTATTGTATACGTACTTATTTGAGAGTAGGTCGGTGGTTAGTGTTGTATACCTACTCCTATGAGACAGATAGTGTTGTATACCTACCTACTCCTATGAAAGAAGGTATGTGGTTACTGTTTTATACCTACTCGTGTGAGAGTAGCTCAGCGGTTGGTGTTGTTTAGCTCCTCGTATGAGAACAAACCACCGCTTAGTGTTGTATACCTAGTCCTATGAGAAGAGACCAACAGTTAGAGTTGAAAACCTTCTTGTGTAGGAGCAGGTCGGTGGTTAGCGTTGTATACCTAATCGTATAAGATATGATCATCGATTAGTGTTGTGTACTTACTCGTGTGAGAACTGATCAGCGATGGTTGTTGTAATTGTCCATTTTTTCGTGTGAAGTCAGATCAGCGCTACTGATTATAGTCCTACATTATGATAGCAGATCAGTAGTTACTTCTGCATACATGCTTGTATAAAAATATCAGCGCTACTGATTATAGTCCTACATTATGATAACAGATCAGTAGTTACTTCTGCATACATGCTTGTATAAAAATACGTCAGCGGTTAGTATTGTATACCTATAATATTGCTTTAATTCCACAAGATCTTATAGAGATTGTTGGTACTATAATTGTCAGAATTGTTTGAAAGTGATATACCAGGATAAAGTGGGTTTTGTTGTTGTTGTTGTTGTTGTTGTTGTCGTTGTTATTGTTGTTGTTGGTGTTGTTTGTTTTGTTTTGTTTTGTTTTGTTTTGTTTTTTGTTTTCTAAGATCATTTCTTCCATATTAACACAAATTGACAGCCACTGGTTTAATTTTAACCTTTAACACACGCAGTGCTTTTAAAACAATAAGATGCTTTTCTGTTTAAATGACATATTGTGTAAGAGTTGGTCCGAGTTTATATGAGCTTGATCTCTGAGTGGGAAAAGCCATAAACTAGACTTGTGTGCGTAGCAAGACTTTTTTGTTTAATTAAAAGAATATTTGAATAGACCAGCACCGCCTGCAACTTCATTCCGTAAATGGAGGACTCACAAAGAGCTTATTACATGTATTCTTTTCGTTTGAGGCTATGTCTTTTATGCATAATCACATAACCATTATTGTATCTTCACTATGACCACGTTCTTGCATTTTTACTGATATTGTGATCACTGTGTTCATTCCATCTTCATTGTTAATTTGTAAATTGCATCTTCGTTATTGGTCGTATATTTTTAGACACTACGGAAGCAAACTGTGAACAGAAAAAGAAAGGTGTCAAGTTTGGTGGAGGGGCCACCGTTAACTGCGCGACACACACCACGACAACCCCTACTACTACCACCACAACGACCACCACAACAACAACCACAACGACAACCACAACGACGACTACAACGACCACTGGTATACCTATACTAAACTACGAAAAGGAAAATTCCCAGTTGTATGCTTTGGTCGATTCCGTCCAAATTAAGCGAAACGGTAAGATGTATACGAAACATAATAATCAGAAGCAGTACTAGAGATGTTTCAGCAAAAGAATAAAAGTAGTAGTTGTTTTTGTAGTACTGTAGTACTGTAGTAGTAGTAGTAGTAGTAGTAGTAGTAGTAGTAGTAGTAGTAGTAGTAGTAGTAGTAGTAGTAGTAGTAGTAGTAGTAGTAGTAGTAGTAGTAGTAGTAATAGTTGTTGTTGTTGTTTTTGTTGTTGTTATTGTTGTTGTATCACTAGTTGTAATGCCTTGATTGACAAGTGATTGCTGTAATATTACATAGACACACTTGTTTGCAATTTATAGAAGCTGCCACATAAAGAATTTTTTCAGCCAGTGCCTCCCTTTTTAGTGAAAGCTAGGTAACGTGACATTTATCAAACCTTATTGTTTTTCCCTGTCTGCTCGAGCGCCGTTAGCACTGTTGGGGGCGTTCAAGGCCGTCGAGCAGTAGGTCCGTGGTCTCAATTTTATTTGGAGCCTTTGCCTCATTCGGCGAAGGGATGCAACATAGCGCACGTATTAACTTGCAAACACCGTGAATTCGCCTTCAATTTCTTTTCGATCACTCAAAAAAGGGGAGGGAAGGGGGGCGAAATGAAAGGGTCAAAGCCTTGGGAGCATCTTGTTACTCCCCCGGCTCATTATTCCCCCAGTAATTTTTTATATAATAATTTCAATAGTTCATAATGATTATTAAAAGATGCACTTAACCGTTCTTGGTCACATGAGAAGTTGAATAAAAAAATTAGAAGAAAAAAGTGTGCAAACATTCTACTAAAGAGTTGCGAAATGGTTATATCAAACAAACGAAAACATAAACGAACACTAATTTTAAGTCGCAACAATATTTCACGCAAACTTACTATCACAGGGTTATCCAGTCATTATCTCCGTACGGGGGAGTAACACTGTGGATTCGCTTTCCTCTAGTCCCTTTTTTTGTTCACTTCTAACAAAATGGAGGCCTTGTAGTTAAAGTTGTTGTACTGGCTAAAAACTCGCCGACAAAATTCACGCCGATATGGGAGTTCATAGAATAAACCGATGTCAAGAAGCATTTGGCGAACATCATCATTTAATAGAGGATGTTGTTTACATGCAGCAGTTGTATAATTTACATTGATGCATTGTTTGTATTTTCGTAAAGAACAACAATTGTGGGTTCGTATAATAAGGTCGAAGTTCACATTAAAAATGAATGACTCTAGACTTCACAATATCCTTAAAAACAACATGTCGGGTAAGTGCGCAGTGCGGTACATGTACTATAAGAAATACGAATTGAGGTGAAAGAATTTCGCGATTTTGAGAATTAGCTCGCAAGGGATTGAAGGCGAATATACGAGATTCGCGCAAGTCTTTTCCTTTAGATTAAAATCACCCTTCAGCTAAAAAAGGGAGTTAAGGTGGATTCTCCAGAAAAAGAGAGGGAAGGCAGGCACACAACAATATCAACAACAACAACAACAACAACAAAAGGCAAATCCACAGCCATGTCGGAATTGAGGGAAATAAAATGGCTGATGAGCTCGCCAAAATCGGGCTCGAACTTGAACCTACTCAGTTGCACATACCAGCTTCAGATGCTAAGCCAATTATACACACGTTTATAAGAGAAAGCTGGAAGGCGCGATGGAACAATATGACAACCAACAAATTACACTGTATCCAACCACGTTTAGGTCACTGGCCAGGAATTTCTCAGGCAAGACGACGAGAACCGGGTGGTACTCGATCGAGTCCGACTTGGACATTCTCATCTTACTCGCGCCTTTCTATTGAGAGGTGAAGAGCCTCCACTGTGTCAAGCCTGCAAGTGTCAATTGTCCATTAGTCACATTCTGGTTGATTGTCAGTTTTTTTACCGGGAAAGAAATAATTTGTACCTAGCTTCCAAGCCACTAGAGAGCATATTTACTTATGTTAGTCCTCAGCGCATACTTAAGTACCTGAAGGACATTGGTGTATATAATAAAATTTAACTGTGATAGTCATACAAAGGGATCTTTTAAACTACTGTTTACACCCTTCACTTGTAACCAAACTTTTCATGCACAATTGTTATTTTTTTTACTACTTAGAGAGATAAAGGAGTCACCGTTGCTACTAGTATAATGCATTAACTGTCTTAGGACATCATGGGCACAAAATAGCCATTACTGTGCTGACGTGCCGTAAAACAAACTCACTCACTCACTCACTTTGCTTGCACGTTTACTCTCATTCCCATGTGCCACCATATCCTCAGTGCCGCCCCCTAATAAAGTTAAGTTGGAGCTTTCGGTGTCGGAGACGGTGTCGGGCGACGGGAAGGTGCTGGTTGTCTGCGAGTTGAAGCCCAAACTGGGCGGCAACATACAGTCTGGTGACTTGGGCAATCCTCCAGTCAACATAACCCTCTATGTGAGTTCTGGAAAATGACTTATTTGAAGATAGCAGAGTAGCCCGGTAAGTAGGGTTTATTATAACTGGAGAAAAAGAGAGGGTCTAACAAATGGAGAAAGAGAGAAATTGAAAGGGGAAGGGAAAAACGGAGACACAGACACACAGAAAGAGAAACATAGAGAAAGGGAAGGGAGAGACTCAGAGAGAGAGAGAGAGAGAGAGAGAGAGAGAGAGGGAGAGAGAGAGAGAGAGAGAGAGAGAGAGAGAGAAAAGGGGGGGGGGCACGTAAGTTCCAATGGTGGTGTAGCTCTGGTCTGTATCTGATCTAGCACGTATTGGGCAAATGAACGCAAATAAAAAGTCATGCCAACGTATTGTCGCTCTGTGGCTCAGTGTGACATCAGGCTCTTGTACATCATACAACATTGTTGTAAAACACGTTTTGCATAACATTTGTAAATTCGATTTAAATTCTCTAAAAGACTTTAAAATCAACTAAAACTAAACCTTATTAGGTACGGTACTTTACCATTTTTTCATTAATGCTAGAATCGACACTTGGCCACAAAATCCTAAGAAATGCATTTTATCACGCATTAATTGATTAAAGTTTTAATCGAGATGTTTCCTTCATTCTACTGTCCATAGGCCTCTATTCAAGAGATAGAATATAGACTAGACCTAGAATCTAGACAAGAACTAACCCTTCATTTAGGCAGGACTTTTTGGGCGCACCCTGGCTTCGCTGGCAGATGATGTGTAAATATTTATTTCCTTTTTGGCGGCCATACTGAAATTGTCTGGCTCTTATATTATAATGGACATTTTGCATATTTTGTTTAATATGGTACTGGTAGTGCTTATTAAGTTCAAAACTACTATAGAACTCTTAAATTCATATCAGGATTTTGACTCTTAGACAGTCTCTATCATTGACATTTTACAATGCTTCTTTTTTTAAACTGGACTAGCAACAGATCTAGATTTAAATCATTTACTAGATTAAATCTAGACCGTAGATCTTCGATATTGATTAAATTTGTATGTATGTATATGTGTGCATATATATTTAAAGATATGCCCAGATTCTAGTCCCCGAAGATCTACCACTCTAGATATAGATTAGATCTTGATCCAATTTTGGATTTTTAGCCAACCTGAAGTAGATATTGATAGCATGACATAAATTATAATCATCTAAGACTTTAATTTGTTAGGTCTCGTATATCAAAACGTAACAGTCTTGTTAAACACATCTCAAGAAATCGTCAGTATTATAAATCGTACCAGGAGGTTGGCAAAATCGGTTGATTTGCTGCTTATAATAAGACTGATCGCATCATAAATATGAATCTAGATCTTTTGAAATGGGAGCTTCTTTTCTGTTGTTGTTGGAACTGTCACAGCTTGTTTTAGCCAATATCAGGTTTTAAAATTTCTAATATATGTGGTGTTGTAAAATGCAATGGAAGCTACTACCAGGTATTACCAGGGAAAGAGGATAACCAATCAAGAAACTACAATTAATACACTACCAAGATACAGTACAAGAGAATTGTGGTGCAGAAATAGAAGATCAACAAATTGCAAAGACTGTTAAAAGATACGACCTTGTCTTAGACGTGCTGCAGTTAAAGCTTTAAGGAAAACATTGAGAGCTCGACATCATGCAAATATATGCACCAAAATCCGATGAGAACAAAAATATTTTATTATGAATTACATGTGGTGAAGGCATAATGCAGAATCAGATTTCCGATTTTAATGCTCAAGTGAAGCAACCTTTATCTACGGATGTCTTTTGAGTAATTCTTATTCCTTATCTTAATCTGGGCCAAAAAAAAGTACTGCTCATTGCTATAGAAACGTCTTGGATGGATTGATAAACAATTGACTAAAGGCCACATAGGACACAAAAGATAATATCAATTAATTTTTAAAAAAAACGTGATCTATAGAAAAATGCGGTTAGTGGAAATGCGATGCCAGAAACTTTGATTCAAACTATCTTCATATCTGTTACCCTCCCTCCCCTCCCTCTTTCTCTACATCCCCTCTCTGGTTCTTCTCGTCCTTTATTATATATTATATATAATAACTTCTTAGCATAGGCCTATCACCACCTGTCTTCACTATAGACAAAAACTCGCCTCCTCTAGCGGAATCTGAAATCAGTACAATTATGTTCGTGTCATAAACGAGTCCTTAGTGGTATCTAAAAATAGCAAGTCACACATGTTAGTTATATATACGCTACATATGGTAACGTACTGTGCGGCTGGGCTGTCTCGCCCTAAGTGTCTAGCGCTTGTCCAGTTACAGATTAGACACAGAGTTACACTATTACCGGTCTAAGATTTAACCACCTTATATTTTACTTACCAGACCAAGGTAGGAAAAGCGCCTCCAGAAATTTTGACTTTCGGTGTGGATAAAGCGCGAGTCCCGTACACCATTCAAAATGCCAAAGATCTTAGTTTTATCTGCAGGTAAAACTCAATTATTAATAACCTTTCTGATTATTGAATTAGGGCGTGTTTTTATAAATGTTAATTTCTTTTCATTTCTATTGACCTTTCTCCTTCTTGGCCTTCCTTTCTTCCTCCTTCTCTTTCGAGGCCTATGATCATAATGATAATAATAATAATAATGATAATGATAATAATAATAATAATAATAATAATAATAATAATAATAATAATAATAATAATAATAATAATAATAATAATAATAATAATAATAATAATAATAATAATAATAATAATGATGATAATAAAATGATAATAACAGACGTGTTTACTCACACTTATCCTTTTTTTTTTAATGGGTCGTGAGCTAACACGTACTAAGATAACTACTTTACATTGGCATGTTTTTCAGTCTGGGGGGATCCGCTATGGACTGTCTGTTGCCGTCTGATGAGAGATGCAAAAATCGGAGTAAAGAGTCCACGGGTAAGCCTGGCTATGAAAAGTTTGTCACGGCCATTGCTGTGGAGCAATTAATTCTTTCAATATCAGGCATAGCTTGTTATTTGCAGCTTAATATAAAAACTGTCTGCAAAGATGATCATTTCCATGAAAATATGAGAAGTCGGGATAAAAAAGACAGAGCTACACAAAATTACAAAAATGAATGCCCTGAGTAGGGTAGTGTAGAGGTTAATATTTGTTGTAATGAAACGGAAAAACTCTCTGACTAAAGAAAAACCATTTAAGGCTGTAATGATAGTAAATCACAAATAAGTAGAAACAAAGGCATATGAATTAATTATCGGACTAAACACCCCACTGGTTCGGTTAGCTGTACAAGTTTGGGATGTTACGTCATAAGTTTCCACATTATAATAATTATTTTCATCATTTATCCCGTTTGGCGCTCACATCATTCTCCAAGCAACGTCATCCAATAACGCGTTCGCTGAGAAGCTGGACGCGTTCCTGGTCCTGTACGCGCTGGAAATCTTCCTGGTGATCAGCCTCATCATGTGGACGGTGGCCAACCTGATCGAGCACATCCGCCTGGTCATGCTCAGGGAGAGGATGCGCCAGGAGCAGAAGATGCAGGCGGAGGTGCTCAAGCGGCACGTCAGCTTCGGGAACCGATTCCACACCGAGATGTGATGCCTTGCTCTACGTTTTCAATCTGACATTACATTTACAGGCCCTGCAATCTCCAAGACGATGACGGATGGCATAGTCACATCCCTTAGGCACGTCAGTCCCGAGTTCGAATGTGGCCTTTTGAGTTCCCTACTGGTTGGGTCGGTGTCAGTATAATGTGACCGGCTGAGACAGGAGTCATGGTATCCCCGCCCTGTCTCGTGTGTGGCAGCACAAGAAATTGTCAGACGTCCGTCTTGGGGCCCGTCCACAATATAGCCTATATAGTGCTGCTGTTGGACGTTAAAACCCCAAGACGATGACGGATGGCATAGGCACATCCCTTAGGCATGGCTTCTCTGGTAGTTCATTGGCTCTGGGAGTCTTGGACGCCGGTGTAGATAACTTGGGTGATCTCCTTTATCTCAGGGCATATAAATGCTCTATGGAAGCCCGAGTACATTAACGAATAATGCGGGTTACAATGCACATCACCTTCGGAAATGGCATCCAGGCCGAAAAGTGATGCCTTTGGCTTTACGTCTCCCCCAATCCCCCTCGTTTTGGCCACGTAAATATCGAAATTAATGTTTTATTGTAGATATTTAAGAGAAAGCTTTTTTTACATTAAACACAAAGTTAACAGGTGTTTTTTAAGCGCAAATTCCTTTCTCTACAGTGGACGGCAGTTTAATCCAACATTAATTGTACATTTATATTCCACGTTAGCATTGATAATTTGAGATACAATTTGAACAGTTTGTGTCCGTTATTGAACTGGTCTGTGGGGTTGTTTTTTAGAGCTGAACACTTTCAGACAGTTGTTTATTTCTTTTAATTAATTTTTTACAGTTACTATGGTTAAAGACATCCTTTTAAGCGCAGTTAACATTTTACGATCTGGTGTTGTCCCCTAACTCTTTGAGGAAAGAGAATGAATTGGGTCGATCCATTGGCCAAGTGCCAATCACCAAGCAATTGATTTGATTGGTCTCAAGAACCTGAGAAGAACGCTGTAGTAGCCTGTAGTAAAAAAATCACCCCAAATGCTTAAACGGCGTTTCACCTTGTTTTTTGGTTGTTGTTGTTGTTGTTGTTGTTGTTGTTGTTGTTGATGTTGTTGTTGTTGTTGTTTTTTGCTAGTGTTTTTTTTTAAGGTAAGATTTTAATTCATGTAGGCTCTACATTCTCATTACTTTTCTCTATTAAAAAACACGCGAATGAAAACTTAAAATCTTCATAATATAAAGCCTATGTTATGGAAACCCAGAGCTGCGTTTTTCCACACCCTTTTTTTAATCTCCAAGGCCTTGTAATGTGACTTTTCGAGATCAGTTATTATGTTGAACTTGAAGTTGAAAGAATATAATATATTTAAACCCCCCCGCCCCACCCCCCGC
>RQTK01001103.1:26140-46512 GCA_003991915.1 Elysia chlorotica
AGATCTATCAGTGCTTGGGTGAAGTTAGAGGAATTTCATAAAGTTAAACATCAACACAGAACCCCGCTTTGCCAACCATTCGTGTGCTAAAGAGATCGTACTTTCCTCGACGAGTCATCAGTACTTGCCAGTATTTTTACTTGGAAAAGCAGTAGCAATGCCACATCGATTTTTTTAAATAAGACGCAACTCTCATTTTAAAAGAGAGTAGAAAGTCCTCTAGGCGCATTGGATTATTTGTTCATCCTAGATAATAAGTTTATTAACTGCAGTGTATGAACTTATGACAACCGTTTTCCTTGGAGTTAGACCGAACGTCTTAAGATCCAAGTTCATAATACATGCATCAATATAATAAGAATGACTGCAGATAACTTAGTGCCAACCTTTGAGTCTTCTTTGCCAGGGCCGGCGGCTATAAGAAAAGAAGTAACGCTAGCTGTAATCATTTTAACAAAATTAATTGGGCTACCAGTCCTGCTGCTTGTTGATTCAATCAATATGCATTCCCACAATGATGTATTTCATTCCTTGCCGCCAGGTAATTCTTTCCTTTACTTAGAGAAATATTATTCAGGTGCTGACTTTTTTGTAGAGCGTTGTAAAACATTCTTAAACAAATCTCACTGGAAAAGCTGAAAGTCATAAATTTAATAACAAAACTTTGCGCATCGACTCTTTAGTAACTTGACACCAGTACGAATAGGTAATGTTCCGAGATTTTTTTTTCACATCCTGGACGCTGGAGCCGTTTACTTGCTGAGTTACTCGTTTGAAAAAAAGGTCGTTTGAAAGACTTTATGAAGAGTGTTGTAGGTAGCTTTATTTAAACACAAATAATGGTAATAAAATTACTCATTTGAAAAAAAGGTCGTTTGAAAGAATTGATGAAAAGTGTTGTACGTAGCTTTATTTAAACACAAATAATGGTAATAAAATATGATATTAAAAAGACGACACCAAAACTATGAGCTGGTTTTCTCCGATGTTGACAAAGCGGCAGGAGATCGTGTCGCTCCAGAGGTTCGGAGTCCATAGCTGGAGCGTTCCTTGGGTCCACTCATCCAGCTAGATGTACAGTGGTACAGACCGAGTCACCATAGTAAACAAACCTTTGCATTAGATATAAAGTGAGCTATACTACTCGCCTCTTTAACACAATAAGAACAGTTCCAACACTTTTAACCAGATCATAGGCCAATTTAGAAGTACCTTTTAGTTTTAGTCCAAGATTCAGCTTTATCAAAAGTTAGAGTAAATAGAGTAAAACACCGCTTTTACGCTAAATAGTGGCGGCTTTGTTTGCTTTGATCCCTTGATTTGTACTGCAGGATGCATCGATCCACACCCTTTCACCATAGTAAATACACCTCCGAATAGAGTTAAGATTATTATTGAGTTGACAAAATGACAGAAAACGTATTATTTATATTATATTTGCACAGATAGGAAAAAAAACACATATTTTTTTGTTTTAGTACATGTGTATGGCCTACGCTGTTGGTTCAATCAAAAAGATTTTTTTTTCCTGAGAATCAGTCTAAATCTGCTAAAGAAATAAATAGAATAGATCACTTTACCCTGTGATTAATATAAGCAAAGGCATATTTATAAGGACCACAATCAAGGCCATTGTAAAAGAGCCAGACTGTCGCAGCAGGCAGCTCAGTCAGTCAGTAGCTCAGTAGACTAGTAGATCAGTGCTCCAAGTCTTTGTTCCTGCACACCACCACAGGCACGTGAGAGTGATGGAGAACGCTGTCGCTGATGGAGCAATACAGGGAAAGGGGGGAGGGCGGGGTTATTGAGAGGGTAGGAAGATCATAGATAAATCATATAATAATAATAATTATAATAATATATATTGCATTTTACAATCATTATAGGTATTTACAAGTTTCACCGGTTCAATTTCAATCGTCAGATAGGGGTAGAGTAGAGAGGGAAAAATTTAACACTACGATGTAATAGTTACACTTATAGACAGGCAATAGACAGGGAGTTGGGAGTTCATTGAGAGGAGGAAAGTAGAGAACAGGGGTCAAAATGTAAAAGACAGGTGTAAATTAAAGAGGTGATATGGAGGGAATAGCCAAGTCAAAGATAAAAGAGCGTAGATACAATACGAGTGGGTAGGCAGGAGGAGTTGAGTTGAGTTGATTTAACGTCCAACGTCAGCACTATATAGGCTATATTGTGGAAGGGCCCCAAGACTGACGTCTGACAATTATATGTACTGTCACACACGAAACAGGCGGGGATACCATGACTCCTGTCTCAACCGGTCAGATTAAACTGACAGTGACACCGACCCAACCAGTAGGGAGTGCAATCACCAGGGCTCAAACCCGGACCTTTTGCATTGGAAGCCAATGTTCTACCCCAGGACCAACGAGGGAGGGAGAGAGTACAGAAGTAATTAATAGAGAAGGGATAGTAGGGAGATAATAGAAGTGGTGGACGAACCGTACAAACATACATTCTGTATAATTATGTATATATCTTTTTTTAACCATCATTTACATTTATTTTTATGTATTCATGTATTTGTCTAATCATTAAAATCCCTTAAATGCCATTAAAATAAGTATTATGTTTGTTTGTACACGGCTCCACTGCAGCTTCATTTCTTGAGAAAACTAGCTTTCGATACTTTATTTATTCATTTAAATCGTATTAAAATTATCTGAATCTGCTACATTAAGTCACTTAAGATCGACAAGGCCTACATCTTTATGGAAATAGGGCACCGTCTCGGTTCGAACATCCATCTTCCTACTCGTTAGTCAAGATTTAACAAAATCACTTCTGCCTGAGATATGTCACAGCTGTAACTTGAAAGTCTTTAGAAGTTAGATGCCTTTGGGGATAAGCACTTCAAGCAAAAAAAGTTGTCGTTTGTACCAGGGGAAAAGCATAAGGAAAAAGTGATCTCTTTTACTAGGGAAGAAGCACTTCCACTTGTCACGGGAAAAGTTATCCTTCGTACTTGGACATAATTATGCTCTTCAAGAATAAGGTTATCTCAAGTACAAGGAGAGAAGCAGTCGAAGAAAAAAGCTGACCTTTGTAATACATAGAAGCACTTCAAGGAGAGTTATCTCTTGTAATATGAGAGAAGCAATTCAAGGAAAAAATATCCTGTGCACTAAGAGAGAAGCAAAGGTTATCTTAAGTACTATGAGAGAATCACAGTTAGTAAACGTTATTTCTTCTACTGGGAGAGAAGATTTCTCCAAGTTAAACGTCTCCTGCTTTCCTGATACCAGAACCCCCATCTCATCTGTTAACATGATACTGACACAGACTCATCCAGTAGCGGATAATATACATTTTCAAATCGTGGGTTTGAACCGGACACCTCTTGATCAACGCTCTACCGCGTGTGGCAGCTTATCCCCATTTGGTACTTCTGTCTTACTGAGTCTCACTGTCTCAGGCGGTCACCCACAGGATATGAAGTACGCACAAGCACAAACAGCCCTTCGGAAGTGTACAAAGAGCATCAATTAGCATTCCGAAAAAAAGTGCTTGTCTAGTGCTATATCGCGGCGAGTTTCCGGAAACTATTTAAGAAATTATTGCAATTGTTGAAAAAATTATCATGAACTTAGACAACCTCTTGAAGAAAAGAAAAGTCCAGGACTAAGCATACTGATTAGAGAAGATGTTAACCACACTATTATTAAAGACTATTCCAGCGAAACAATAAATTATCAAACAATCGAAATACACATAGCCAAGATAGATCACTTTACCCTGTGATTAATATAAGCAAAGGCATATTTATAAGGACCACAATCAAGCCCATTGTAAAAGACCTAGACTGTCGCAGCAGGCAGCTCAGTCAGCAGCTCAGTAGACTAGTAGATCAGTGCTCCAAGTCTTTGTTCCTGCACACCACCACAGGCACGTGAGAGTGATGGAGAACGCTGTCGCTGATGGAGCAATACAGGGAAAGGGGGGAGGGCAGGGTTATTGAGAGGGTAGGAAGATCATAGATAAATCATATAATAATAATAATTATAATAATATATATTGCATTTTAATAACATAGTTCATTTATATAGCGCACTTCCATGAACAATCATGCTCAGTGCGCTTAACAATTTCCATTATCACATGTACAAAAGAAGAATAATCATATAATGTTGACACAATACAATATTACATTCAAAAGCCACAAGCAATCATTATAGGTATTTAGCAAAGTCAAAGATAAAAGAGTGTAGATACAATACGAGTGGGTAGGCAGGAGGAGTTGAGTTGAGTTGATAAAACGTCCAATATCAGCACTATATATACTATATTGTGGACGGGCCTCAAGACTGACTTCTGACAATTTTATGTACTGTCACACACGAGACAGGCGGGGATACCATGACTCCTGTCTCAGCCAGTCAGATTAAACTGACAGTGACACCGACCCAACCAGAGGGAGTGCAAATACCAGGGCTCAAACCCGGACCTTTTGCATCGGAAGCCAATGTTCTACCCCAGGACCAACGAGGGGGGGAGAGAGTAAAGAAGTAATTAATAGAGAAGGGATAGTAGGGAGATAATAGAAATTGTGGACGAACCGTACCAACTTACATTCTATATAATTATGTATATATCTTTTTTTAACCATCATTTACATTTATTTTTATTTATTCATGTATTTGTCTAATTATTAAAATCCCTTAAATGCCATTAAAATAAGATTTATGTTTGTTTGTACACGGCTCCACTGCAGCTGCATTTCTTGAGAACTAGCTTTCGATACTGTATTTATTCATTTAAATCTTATTAAAATTATCTGAATCTGCTACATTAAGTCACTTAAGATCGACAAGGCATACATCTTTATCTTCCTACTCGTTAGTCAAGATTTAACAAAATTTTGATGAAACAAGAATAGGGTAGGTTTTTTTCTCATTTGCGTCGAACCTGTTTAGTATGGACTGGGGAAAATATCAATCGCTAACGCGTTTTAAGCCTCCTGTCATGGGAAGAGAAAGAAAGATTGGTTTGTCTTGAACGTGCACATTTTTTGGTGACTTTCATTAAGTTTTATATCGGGTTTGGAAACATCGGCTGGGAAATCCTGACATCCCCGCTCTCTCCATCTGTGGCAGCACGTGAAAACGGACAGACGTTAGATTAAACCCTAATTCAGGCAGCTGAAAAGCCGTTACGCTTTATGCTGTAATTACGTGTCGGCTACAATTTACAAAGAACATTAAACAAATTAAAATTTATGAACATCTTCAAAATCAAAGCATTATAAAAAGGAAGATAAGATATAATTATTGGACACATAATCAGAAACAATGGTTGCACACTAATTGATTAATATTGGAAAATAGAAGGGCCAAGGAAAGAAAGGTAGGCCTATTCACAATAGCCAACGCCAAGAAGAGCACAGCTTTGACTTGACAGCAGCATCTCTCTGCAAAAATTGGGAGGATAGAGAAAGTGTGTTTGAATTCATGTCGCTATCGATAAGTGGCGACGCTGACAGGTGTCATGTAAGGTAAGTCTTAATGTGCGTTCACAGGTTAGCCTGATTTACAATGACGCAATTAAGAAACCAACTTGAGGCTGCCTTGGTCTATAGTGAGACTTAACACCTGACGCTGCCCTGATCTATAGTTATCATAGTTATCTGACGCTGCCCTGATCTATAGTTACCATAGATACCTGACGCTGCATGATCTATAGTTACCATAGATACCTGACGCTGCCCTGATCTATAGTTACCATAGTTACCTGACGCTGCCCTGATCTATAGTTACCATAGATACCTGACGCTGCATGATCTATAGTTACCATAGTTACCTGACGCTGCCCTGATCTATAGTTACCATAGATACCTGACGCTGCCCTGATCTATAGTTACCATAGATACCTGACGCTGCCCTGATCTATAGTTACCATAGTTACCTGACGCTGCCCAGGAAGGTCCGCTTGAGCTTGCCCTGGCCTCTGCTGCCGATGACGAGGAAGGTCCGCTTGAGCTTGCCCTGGCCTCTGCTGCCGATGACGATAACGCCCGCGCCGACCTTCTCAGCGTACTTGACGATCTCGTGCCAGGCATCGTGCCCGTGAGGGCTGGAGAATTTAGCGTCCTGTACCTTTTGTGGACAGAGTGGAGTTCAATGTCATAGAGAAACATGCTGATTACAGTAGTAATAGTATCTCTCTTTCTCTTTTCTTTATGTCTCCTGTCTCTATCTGTCCCTTTCTCTACCCCTTTCTGCTACTCTCTCTTTCTCTACCTCCATATAACTCTTCCTCTATCAATCTACCTCAATCTCCATCTTGTCTCTCACTCTCCCTCTATCAATCTCCCTAACTCCTCACCTCTCGCCGTTTCTCTCCCTTCCTCCCTCTCTAACACTAACTCAGTAACTCTCACACTAACACTCTTGTCTGTCTTTCTCTCGATCTGTATTTCTCTTTCCGGGGGGCGCGGTGGCCCAGGGGTAGAACCCTCTGTGTCTTTCTCTGACTCTGTATCCCTTAGTCTAATGCATGCCGTCGTCAGGATGGACGAACTTTACATAATTCAACTTGAGGTCATGGAAATGCATGCTAATAGCATTGTATGCTCTCTCTCTCTCTTTCTCTCTCTCTCTCTCTCTCTCTCTCTCTCTCTCTCTCTCTCTCTCTCTCTCTCTCACTCGCTAACTCTTAGACCTCTAGCTCATCAGCCCAATGCACCAACACAGTAATAGCGGATTGACCTCCGTTAGTTTCTTTGTAAAATTATGTTTCACAATCTTGACATAAGGTAAGTAAGTAATTGCTGTTGCTTGGCGTCCAATGAGCATTATAAAGGCTATATTGTGGACGGGCCACAAGACTAACGTCTGAGAAGTTTACGTGCTGCCACACATAGATAGTGCGGATACCATGACTTTGTCTCAGCTGGTCACAATAAACTGATACCGACCCAAGCAGTAGAGGACGAGTCGCCAGAATGTGGCTCGAACCACGTACCTCCTGCGTCGAAGGCCAATGGTCTACCCCATCGCTACCACGCCCCCGCCCGGCATAAGGATACCGTACAAGACTAAGAATGGAAGTCTACAGCACAATAATAGAATTTAGAGAAGAAAGCCTGGGGTAGAGTTTTAATGGAAAAACCACGTTATCCTCGCAAGACTAACATGATTAACTTTGCCACCTCCCTACATTATCTGGGGAGTTCTAGGAACGGAAGTCCATTTGTGTCTCTCTCAATCGGTTGCTCCAGTCTCAAGTGTGTTTGGTTTGGTTAAAGATCTGGAGTCTCTCCTTTTATGTATGTATGTATGTATGTATGTATGTATGTATGTATGTATGTATGTATGTATGTATGTATGTATGTATGTATGTATGTATGTATGCATGCATGTATGTATGTATGTATGTATGTATGTATGTATGCATGCATGCATGTGTGTAAGTATGTATGTATGTTGTTGTTTTGTTGTTGTTGTTGTCGTTGTTTTTTGTTTGTTGTATTTTTGTTGTTGTTTTTTGTTTTGTTTTTTTTGTTGCTGTTGTTTTGTTTGGTTTGGGTATTGTTTTTTTGTTGTTGTTTTTTTTGGGGGGGGTGGGAGGGTGCTAGTGGTGGAGCGTTGGCGTTGGCGATCTCTGATTTGAAATCCACGTTCGGTCCAAACATTCTTATTTACGATTTCATCCCCTACTGGTTGAGTCGGTGTCTGTAAAATATCACTGGCTGAGTCTATAGCCATGGTATCCCAGCACTGTTTCTATGTGGCAGCACGTAAAATTGACAGACATTAGTCTTGGAACCCGTCAACAATATTGTCTATAGTGGTGTCGTTGGACGTTCATCAACAAACAACCAAACATTCTATCCTACCTAGCTAGCTAGCTATCCACATATTCATCTATTCATATATCTACATATCCGTCTACCTATATGACAGTCCATGCACATTGTCAATCTGCTTACCTAGCTATCTACCTTTCCTATATTTAGTTTGCCACCTCTTTGTCTGGGCTACTCACCCCGTGTTGCATGCTCCACTCTATATAGTTCTGCCGCAGCCTGTCCGTCTCTCTCCTCGTCATTTCGTACATCTCATGGAGCTTGGCCGGTGCTGGGGAGATATTTTCAAAACCATAAAAGTACTACTACTAGTGATGTTGCTCCGGGTCGGGACAATCGCGGTCGGGAACTTTGTGTTTGTATGCAGTGTTATGTGTATTTTTGTATATGCGTGAAGAGTTGTGTGTTTTAAATCGCTCATTATATTTTATTATCATTATTATCATCACTATTTTTTACGTCACACATGTACAACCGGTGTATTTATGTATGTATGACCAAGAAAATTTCCCTATGGGATAATAAAGGATTATCTTATCTTATCTTATCTCTGCAGAGAAAGACAGGGTGGAGATCAGGACACGAGTAAATCAAGATTGGATGATCAATCTATACAAAGACAGCATCTGAAGACAGAAGGAGAAAGGACGAGATTGAAAAACAGTTTAGTTTAAGTTGAAGAATCTCGAACCCTGTGGAACATAACGGCGCACCAAATCCCCATCCATCAGACTCGGTTTTGGCTGCTCCTCTTCAGCTCGGTCAATACGGTACCAGGGGATTTTGTATCGGCATCGGTGCTCGCCGCCAAGTATGCTTCGGGCGACCAACTTTGCGTTTACTTTGGGGATCCCACTCCAGGACTTGCCTAGAGGTGTTGGATACAGGCTTTCGTAGTGTATGGCCCATCCAGCCCAATTTGCGTTTTTTGATCTGTCTCGATGGGGGTTTGCTTCGCTGTATACCGCAGTCCTTTTTTGAGACAATTTCAGGCCACCTAAAGTTGTGGATGTTTCTAACGCGAATGAACTGATATGGAAGTGGAGTAAGAGAAGAAAGATAGGGAATAGAGACAGGCAGTGACTCAGACTCACAGAGAGAGAGAGAGAGAGAGAGAGAGAGAGAGAGAGAGAGAGAGAGAGAGAGTGGCGGGCTGGGTAGATGGAACATAGTGAAAATCAATAGAGAAGTAGAAAAAGGAAAAAGTATGAGAAAGGGAAAAGGGAAGAGAAAGAGAAAAATAGAGAGAGATGCTGAAGATCAATAAGTACAGGCATAAAAGAATCAAACGTAAATGTGGAACCTGTAGCTCTAAGCACTATGGGTATTGATGGATGTTTGGGGGAATACCTATATACATATATACGTGATTGTATGGAATAGTTCTCATCCATGGTTTATGCATGTCAATAAATCATCAATAGGAGTACATGTACAAAAATGCTGATGTGATGGAAATATGATAGAAAACACTAAGAAAATAAGAATATATCCCAAACAGAGCACTTATTGCTCTTAGCTAGTGGGGAGGTAGGACTGATATAAAGAAAGCGGAGTTCAACACAAACGTTAAAGTGAGTAGGATACAGCGCGAAAAAATGTTTGCATGGTTGTGTGTGTGTAGTTGTGTGTGTGTGAGTGAGAGAAGCAAAAAGGAGGAAAGCATTAGTCCGTTTTCGAGGGAGTATATTTATAGAACGGGTTTGTTAGAGTACGATGGATAAAAAATGAAGAGAGAGATAGACAGACAGACAGATACAGAGGCAGAGAGACATACATGTAGATAGAGACAGAGACACAGAGGCGTGATAAGAAAGGTGGGAGGAATGTAGTGAGAGAAAGATAGAAAGAGTGGTGAAAGAAAGAGAAAGAAACAGGGAGAGTGAACAGACAGAAAGAAACAGAGAAGTGGGAGAATGGAAAAGAGAGGGTATAAAGATGGAGGGAGGGAGAAGACATGGAACGATAGAGAGAGGGAGAGAAACAGAGAAAGAGAGAGAGACAGAGAGACAGAGACAGCACTGAGACAGCAATGACAGGCTGAGCCCGGGGCTTATATCTATTCCACTGTCGGCCTAGTCTGGCGCACTGACAAGGAGACGCTAGATCAGAGCAAGGCGATCTTCTTAGATCGGAGGAAGAAAGGACTTGATCTTGTTGGTCTTTGAGGGACATTTAGTTGGAAGAGAACCAGACAGTACTATAGATTCGTTGACATGCTTAGGCAATATAAACTGTTTGATCTTGTTGGTCTTTGAGGGACATTTAGTTGGAAGAGAACCAGACAGTACTATAGATTCGTTGACATGCTTAGGCAATATAAACTGTTTTACTCAATTAAAAGAGATTAGACAGAAAGTCCTCACATTTATCGTAGAAAAATAATCGTCAAATTTGCTGCTTTGTTTGGATGAAAATTTGACCAAAAAACCTGAAGGAATCACTTGGTAATTTGGTATAATGATAAGACGTATGTTTGGCCTACGCCGATTTCGGGAAGCTGCAAAAAGGGACAGAGAATTATGGTTGAACTGTTTTGTTGTTCTTGTTAAAATGTTGTTGACCTTATAATTGTTGTTGTTTTTGTTGTTATTTTTATTAGCGAATCATTTGAATATAGCCGCCAAGCAATCGTCTGAGCTAAAGAGATCAAAGCTGGGATGATCGAAATGAAACGCAGCGAGAAAAACAACGAGAAAAGACAATGGACGGGATAAAAAAAATTACTTTGGGAAATTGAAGAAGGCATTGAAAGCAGCAAATTAATTACCTGGTGGTGTGGAGGGGCATGATCGCCAACGCTAAAAGTATGGTACACATGTACTAGGTGGATGGATGGATGGATGGATGGATGGATGGATGGATGGATGGATGGATGGATGGATGGATGGATGGATGGATGGATGGATGGATGGATGGATGGATGGATGGATGGATGGATGGATGGATGGATGGATGGGTGGATGGATGGATGTACTGCGTGTGTTAAGTAGAGCTTCAACTCACTCATGATTCTGGCGACGTCCCCCCAGTACTCCGGTACATGCACGATGTGAAGTTGGTTCCCAGACTGGTGGATGTGCTTCAGGTACCCTGCATGACATATATAAATCAGTTTAACAGTTTTCGTTCCCAGAAAGATTTCACTTTCACAGACTGTCCTGCTACGTCAAGTTATATTTTGTGATTTGTGCTGTAAACAATAGAACAAAACGTAAGACATTTTATGATAAATACTGCTATTGTACGGTTTGTACCAATAAAATTGTTAATGTGGCCTGCTTGTTACTACAAACAGGTACTTATACACACAGTTGAAGATGACAATGATAGCCATCTGTAACTTTTAGGTGATTTAAGAACTTCAAGCTATTTAGAATTGGAATAAAATTTATGCGTGGTATGTTTTGCATTCAAAATTAATGTCTTAGCTTTAGTCGTATTTCTAAACATTTTTCTTTACTAGTAACTAGAAACAAAAAATCGCTTCACCTTTGACATTTTCCTTTCTATCTTTTTCTACTCTTTCTCTACCACTACCTTCTTCGTCTTATTTTCTTTCTCCTTGTTTTCTTTTTCTTCTTTTTCTTCTTCTTCTTCTTCTTCTTCTTCTTCTTCTTCTTCTTCTTCTTCTTCTTCTTCTTCTTCTTCTTCTTCTTCTTCTTCTTTCTCTTCTTCTTTCCTCATCCTCTTCCTCTCCCTTCTCCTCTAATAAGGCCAATAAGCTTTCATTAGCAAAAAAGGCGTCTCCGAAGGGCACACTTGGGGAATCATTGTGTAACAATACGGCTGGCTCAAACAGGGATGTAGTTAAATTAGCGCGTCTGGCAAGTGAAATTACAAGGTTAGGTTTGAAGGTTGTTGGGTTTTTTTTTTTGTTTTTGTTTTTGTTTTTGTTTTGTTTTTTGGTGGTGGTGGTGGTGATGGTGTGGGTGGTGGTGGTGGTGGTGGTGGAGGTTGTGATGGTGGTAGTGGTAGTGGTGTTTTTTTTTACAGCAGGTTGTTTTACTTTTTTGGTTTATTGCATCAATTTTGCAGCAGACATAATTGATCAAATGAACTGGAATCACTCACAAGGAGAAAGACTAAGCTAGAACTTTTCATTATTATGAATATTTTTATTTACGCGATATTCAATCCCGGGGCTTATTAATTCTAACAAACTGCAGACTTTATAACAAGGGGGCGAATTGGCGTAAGTGGTAGGGAGTTCGTATCTGTCTGATTGAGTCGAGGTCGGTATACCGTGACCAGCTGATATCCTTGCGCTGTCTGTGTGTGTCAGCACGTATAAATCTCAGACATAAGCCATGGGTACCGTCTTCAATAGAGCTAATCTGCTTTGAACTTAATGAAACCAACCAACCAGCCAACTTGAAAGTGAACTTACTCTAAACTCTCTCATTATTCTGCTCACACGTGAGTGTCAAATTTGTAAATAAAATAAATACCATACTCACACTTAAATGTGAACTCGCTGTGCTCACTCGGGTCCACTGCCAAGACAACCACAAACGGCTGGTCATTCTCGCGTGCAGCCATCGCTCAGACAGCGCGTCTCCCTTGCTTCCTCTGTTGCTCAGACAACGGCTCCCTTGCTTCCTCTGTTGTTCAGACAGCGTGTATCCCTTGCTTCCTCTGTCGCTCAGACAGCGCGTCTCCCTTGCTTCCTCTGTCGCTCAGACAGCGCGTCTCCCTTGCTTCCTCTGTTGCTCAGACAGCGCGCTCCCTTGCTTCCTCTGTTACTTCGACAGCGCGTTTCTCTTGCTTCCTCTGTTGCTCAGACAACGGCTCCCTTGCTTCCTCTGTTACTTCGACAGCGCGTTTCTCTTGCTTCCTCTGTTGCTCAGACAGCGTGTATCCCTTGCTTATCTCTGTTGCTCAGACAGCGGCTCCCTTGCTTTCTCTGTTGCTCAGACAGCGTGTATCCCTTGCTTTCTCTGTTGCTCAGACAGCGCGTATCCCTTGCTTTATCTCTGTTGCTCAGACAGCGTCTCCCTTGCTTCCTCTGTTACTCAGACAGCGCGTTTCCCTTGCTTCCTCTGTTACTTCGACAGCGCGTTTCTCTTGCTTCCTCTGTTGCTCCGACAACAGCTCCCTTGCTTCCTCTGTTGTTCAGACAGCGTGTATCCCTTGCTCTATCTCTGTTGCTCAGACAGCGCGTTTCCCTTGTCGCTCAGACAGCGCGTTTCCCTTGCTTCTGCTTCCCTTGTCGCTCACAGCGCGTATCCTTGGGCTCTCTCAGTCGCTCAGATAGCGCGTCTCTCTCCCTTGCTCACTGAGTCAGATCACTGGGCTGGGATCAACAGTGTTATTTTTGTCTGTACTTGCAGTCGTGGAGACGTGGATGCTCTTCTATCTATCTATCTATCTATCTATTTATCTAATTATCTATCTATCTGCAGTCGTGGAGACGTGGATGCTCTTCAAGTCTTCCTTCGAGCAAAGCAGACCGACAAGGTGGCTTCGGTAGCTCTATAAAGATGTATAGATCAGGACCTATGAGATAAAGGTGAAAGTTGCCTGTTAAATACACAATATTGTCGCATCCACTACTTACACACACACACACACACAAACTTTGAGGTCCTATTAATATTGTCCTTCATCTGAGAAAGGATTCAAACGATATCTCTCTTTCTCTTTATCTCTCTGTTAGTCCTTCCTCTTCGTCATTTGATGCGCCTCTAATTCTCCTCTCTTTCTCTCTTTTTCTTCTTCTCCCGCTCTTTCTTCTTCTTCTTCTTCTCCCTCTTTTTCTTCTTCTTCTTCTTCTTCTTCTTCTTCTTCTTCTTCTTCTTCTTCTTCTTCTTCTTCTTCTTCTTCTTCTTCTTCTTCTTCTTCTTCTTCTCCTATCTTGGCTACTTGTCTAAAACTCTCTCTCTCTCTCTCTCTCTCTCTCTCTCTTTCTCTCTCTCTCTCTCGCTCTCTCTCTCTCTCTCTCTCTCTCTCTCTCTCTCTCTGCGCGCGGTCTATTTCATCTATAGAACATAAGATTCTCTCTCTTTATTCCTACTATATCTCTCACTGCCCATCTTATTTTGATCTTTTATATCCGAGACGAACAAATTTCATTGATTCTGTAGCCCAGGATTACCGCGGAAAAATCAATGACGATCTGAGATTCCGTATTTCAGCGATGTCCGTCTGTTTACTTCCACTAATGGGAGGAAGCTAAACAAACATGTCACTCGGCGGATTCCCCATCTGTTCATTAGTCTACAACATTGCCGAGTGATTAGATGGAAAGAGATTAAGGAAGGGGAAACAGTGTTGGGGTTGTTAAATGGTGTTTACAACCTGCAAGGTTGATTGATTTGTGTCCGAGACAATTTAAGGCGAATCCAATAATCTATCTATCAATCTATCTAATTATCTATCTATCCCCTTACCTATATTTATGTCTATCCATCTGTTTATTTAATTATCTCTCTTACCTCTCTATCTATCTATCTATCTATCTATCTATCCCTCTATCAATCTATTTATCTATCTCTTACTCTCGCTGTTTCTTCCTCTTATCCCCATTTTAATGCTAGTCGCCCCAACCATTTTTTCCTTGACGCACTTTGCTCTTTGGTCTTTATATGCGTTTGTATTTTAAAACTACAAAAAGAAAATAATAGAGAATCCTCTATTTCCGATAGTGCATTGCGAATGTGTGTGTGTGTGTGTGTGTGTTTATATATATGTGTGTGTGTGTGTGTGTTTTGGTGTGCGTGTGCGTGTATGTGTGTGTGTGTTTATATATATGTGTGTGTTAGAAAGAGAAAGAGATTAAGGAAGGGGAAACAGTGCTGGGGTTGTTAAATGGTGTTTACAACCTGCAAGGTTGATTGATTTGTGTCCGAGACAATTTAAGGCGAATCCAATAGCTACTTTGTTGGTTGTGATTTTATAAAAAGCTGAGCGATAAAAAAAAGGCAATCTCTCTAAATGTGATTGTTCGAGTAAGACCACGACTGTCCTTTCGGAATCTACGGTGCGTGGAAAATGCTTTTATTTCCAGTCATCAGAACAAAGAGATAATAATTGTAATTGAGCTAATCTTGATGGGATGGGGCACCCATCGAAAGACAAGGCACAAAGCACAGGGCAATGTTCATTCCGTTGATTGGTTTAAGCCATCTCTTCCAGCCCCAGTATACAAGCTTCTAACGCACGCAAGGACAGGAAATTATCAGGCCATTGACTTACGGAAGCAATATTTCTATCTCTGATGTCTCTGCCCGACTTACCTTTTATCTGCGTCTCTTGTAATTTAGCTGTCTCTATCTGTCTATGTCTCTATCTGTCTGTGTCTCTATATGTGTCTTTATCTGTAACTAAATCTCTATCTATCTATCTATCTTTATATTCTACACCAAACAAACAACTACAACAACAACAACAACAACAACAACAACAATAAAATAAAATTGAAAAAAAAAACAAAAAAAACAAAAAAGAAAGCCTTTGAGATCTGCACTATCATCATTAGATACATAGATAGATAGATAGATAGATAGATAGATAGATAGATAGATAGATAGATAGATAGATAGATAGATAGATAGTCAAAATAATTATAGTAATTTAAAAAAAAACTAACCAACAACAACAACAACAACAACAACAAAACAAAAAAAACAACAACAACAACAACAACAACAACAACAACAACAACAACCACCTCACCAACAACAACAAAAACAACAACAATGAAATAAAGTTGAAAAACAAAACAAAACAAAAACAAAAAAGAAACCAACAACACCCCCATATATATAAACACACACACACACACACACACATTCGCAATGCACTATCGGAAATAGAGGATTCTCTATTATTTTCTTTTTGTTGTTGTTGTTGTTGTTGTTGTTGTTGTTGTTGTTGTTGTTGTTGTTGTTGTTGTAGTTGTTTGTTTGGTGTAGAAAGATTGAGTTTCGTATGTGTAGATTTTACCCGAAGATACATAACACAATCATTTACACATTGTATTAAATTTATAGCACTCAGCTATATCTACTGGCTCAGGAACATTATCCGTATAACATAGAACATCATCGATTATCTATAGATTGAAGTACAACGTCGATGTGAGAGATATTTTTCTGTTCGAAAATTCAAATCAATCAAATGAAGATTTTGAAGCGCCTATGATTGCTGAATAGACCTCATTCCCTCCAACTATAATTAGGCTAGTGGCACAATTCTCTATAAAAAAATCTTCCTATTCATGAACCCAGTTTGATGAAACGGTACCGTTGCTACTAGCATAATGCATTAACTGTCTTAGGACATCATGGGCACAACATAGCCGTTACCGTGCTGACGTGCCGTAAAACTCACTCACTCACTCACTCACTCACGCGTAACAGGGAAACGCGTAGTGGCAGACTTTTATCGGGGCGAGCTGAGAGATGTAAATTTAAATCATTATTTAAAAAAAAAGGGGGGGGGGGTTGATAGGGAACGAGGAATCTTAAAGCAAGCGGAGTAATAATAATGGAGAAAAACGAACAGTTGAAAATTTGAAATAGTTTGTAAAATAGATGAATCAAACAAATAGAAAATCTATTTAAACAGAGGGGAGGGATAGAGCTATAGATATAGAACCGTGATTAATGCAAACGTGATCGTGTATGAATAGGAAGGAAGGAAGTAAAAACCATGAGGAGTGGGAGGAGTTCAAGTTATGTGGGCAAAAAGTAAACGAAAACAAGAATTACAAAAATGAAATGGAAAATGGCACTTAAATTTGTGAAAAACAAAAAGAATGAGAAACACAAAAAGTAACAAAGCCATTAGGAAATATAATCAAGAGATGAAGCAGGGTACAGAGGAACACAATAGTAGATAATTAGAGTAAGGGGGGAACATTTAATTGTGCTCTTAGATCTGTCAGACTTGCATAGATTTTTCGTTAAATAAAAATTTCGAGATAGTATTTCGCAAGATATCGATCGGAATGGAACAAGTTCATGTTTGCTGTGAAAGTGGCGTCAGAACAGCGGGCTTTGAGAGTGGTCAGAGAAAGTGTCGAGAGCACAGCTCAGTGGGGCAAGCGAAGATTTCAGTATCAAGATACAGCGTTTTACTGACCATGTATAGGACCCCTATCCTTCGAAAGGACCAAGGTGGTACATAATTGAGATAACTATTAAATTTTATGAAGACTCAATTGGAAAATTCGCATTGAGTTCCATCTTTTCAGGAAATAATTTTCAGTACATGTTGTCTGATACTTTGAAGTTTAGGAGAGAAAGTAACATATCCAAGATATAAAAATTAAACTGGTATTTGTGGATTTTTCATAATGGGTCTTAAGAAGAAGATAAGATGTAATTTTAGAAAATAGCTTTACTTTTTACCATGACCTGGGACCAATGGCATCATTGATTTTTTCATGGCTTATTATTGATATCGCCCGTACTTTTTCAGAGGGGTCTACTTGTCTCATTAGAGACAAGTGTCTCATTAGAGACAAGTAGTGCATGATGTTTGTTTTGGGGTTTATTTAAAGACCAAATAGTTTTTCAAAATTATTTCAAATATAGATATTTTAAATTTTCAAAAGTCAACACCCTACCTTCATAACGGAAATTTGAATACAATTGTTATCCTGATGACTGATACAAAATGAAAAGCTAACTGTGATAAACATATCTTTACATTTACTGTTGAAAAACATTACACATCCTATTGAGTAATTAATGATTTTTTTTTCAAAAACGTATTGAACTAATAAATGCTCTTACAATACAACCTTGCATAAATAATACACAACAGCATATAACTGTATATATCTGACTATCTGTCCACTGGAAACGGAAACTTTCCAATAGATGACTATTTAGATTAAAGCACTCTATGATTACCTATCATTGCATCAATCCGTCTGTTTTTGCGATATTTATTCTCTGTACACATAACGGCCCAGCTTGCTAATGGGATTTCTTTATCATCAATCGGTAAGCAGATATACGGCGAGGACAACATAATTATTGTACATTAACATTTTTTTTTTTGCAATAGTGGTAATTGAATTCCTTATCTAGAGATGTATAATTATAGCTTTTTATGGGAATGTCTGCCTATTCATAATACTCTATATAATCTGCCGTAATACATTTTAAACTATTACTTGCGGATTTACTGTATTTTCGAAACACGGTACAAAAAAATAATATTATGGCATATTACACAACATTTAGACTGTGAGGCTCTGGCAAGATGTTCAGTCTAGCAACATGTGGCAGTGTTCGAGTTTGACAATAAATCACGTGTGACATGCCATATTCAAATAATTAATATCTTTTTTTTTATCTTTGCGTGTATTTAGGCTCCATTTCGTATATGTCTTAATTAGTCCTTGTTTTCAAAATGTTTATCCATATTTTTTTTCATCTCTTTCTTTCTCTCTCTCATTCTCTCTTAACTCTATACTCCTGTATTTCCCTATGTTCACCTTTCACTCTCTCTGTGTATATCTGTCTCTATCTATCTATCTATCTATCTATCTATCTATCTATCTATCTATCTATCTATCTATCTATCTATCTATCTATCTATCTATCTATCTATCTATCTATCTATCTATCTATCTATCTATCTATCTATCTCTCTATCTATCTATCAATCTATCTATCTATCTATCTATCTATCTATCTATATTCTTATTTATACTCCCACGTACACACCCTCGGTGAAATATTTGTGTCGTTAAATTTCCAATCAGTGTTTTTAATATAATTGTTTACATAACATTCTTGTCACGTGTCTAGGCTATGCAATGACATCAGCTCTATGCACGTAAATGAACTTTCCATACGTACAGATAACAAAAAAAAATTTCAGAGCCATGGTATTTTCACCATGACGAGGAGACACAACAAAACCTAACCAACACATGTACTAAGTTATGCATGTAACAGCATGTTTAGAGTAATATCACTTTACAACTGATAGAGCCAGGTTAATTTATTGAGAGGCGCCTGTTAGGGAAACTAATCTAGGGGCTGTACAAAAATATTACATTTTATAACAATGCAATAACGATTAAATTTGATGACGTGTGTCAACTGGCTATATGGAGATTTAAAGATTTGGGCACATTTTTTTTTAAATGAATGAAGGCCACGCGCACTTAAACAAAAGATTTGTTTCAAAATTCCAAATCTATTGTTTCGTTTACTGATGTTGTTTATAAACTTTCAAAATATCTTTGCCTCAGTTATATAAAATCTCATTTTTTTTTATATTAAAAATCAATTTTAGAAATAAGATAAGACATCATTTTTATAACTGAGGTGACGATTTTGCTTGTTGGTTTTTTTTCAACTGAAAGTTCATTATTGATGGGGGCTTTAAGAAAAATATTAATAAATATTGTTTTCATAACTATAACAATTTTGAAGAAAAAAAAAGAAAGAAAAAGGGCGATAAAGAGAGAAGAGAAAAAATTTAGAAAGAGGCTGCAAACGCCTAAAAATAAATGTTACAAAATACAACTAAAACGACAAAGAGTTTTCCAAATATAAACGTAACGAGATAGATCCAGGACTACATTTTGGCTATTCTTTTCTAAAACAAAGACAGCCGTAATCAACATCTGTTTTTTACCATTAGTAATCGATTATCATTCTCACAATCTGACCAGTCTATCATTTGATTGAAGGATAGAGAATGGTGTTGTCACTTGGTATTGCTTTTAGTTGGCTAATCCTACTACTTTCGGTTTTGATACTAGATACACTTACGTTAATGCTAAAGTCACCTTTTGGGCGAATTATTCTTGTCCTTTTCATATAATTTTTGTATCTAAAGGTATGTATTGATCCGGACATAAACCCTTTAGTTTTATTAGAAAAAAGCCAACAAAACAAGAAAAAAAAAAAAAATGTTGCACTCTGGGAATTCCACAAAAAAAAAAAACGAACGTCATAATGGCGAATCTTTATAACATAACTGACTTTGACAGAATTTCAATGGCGGGTTAGAGAAGAAACTTATACTTAAATAGAAAGAGAAATGGATTATAGTCTCTGTTAACTCATTTCCTATTAGATCACCTATGCTATTTCAACAAGGAAAAGAAATTACATTTCATTGAGTTGAATACAGTCTGGTAGAAAAAATGGTAAATATAGACAATGAATTTAAAAGAAAAGAATAATGAAAAAGTAGAATCAATATCACTAATCGAAAGATATAGTTAGTAGGCCCTATTTATTGCCAAAACGCCCTTATTTTCTCATATATTATTTATAGTTTCAGTACAGCTTCGAATGCAACAAAACCTCAAGCTAGTTTATAAAATACAAACCGATTATTCATCTTTTTTTACTATTAAAAAGAAAAGAGTATTTAAAAAAAAACGAAGACGCAGAGCTACCGCTGCGTGGTTATACCACAGATTTATGGGTTAGACAGGAAAACATTTCGCCATACAGAGGATCCTTCTTGCTAACCTAGGATGTGTTAAATCCAGAGGAAGAAAGAGAAAAGAGAGAGAGAGAGAGAGAGAGAGAGAGAGAGAGAGAGAGGGTAAAAGAGAGAG
>RQTK01001103.1:50133-110270 GCA_003991915.1 Elysia chlorotica
AGAGAGAGAGAGAGAGAGAGAGAGAGAGAGAGAAAGAGAAAGAGAGATAGAGGGGGGGGGAGAGAGAAAAGGAGAAAGAGTATGATGGAAAGGATATAACATAATTTATGTTGTTGTTCTTTGATAATTGCAAGACCACTGTTCTAGCGCAAAGGTGTATCTTTTGCGATTCACAATGTAATTATAACATCATAAACTGATATTTGTTACCGTGTGCTGCCATAAAGATACAAGTGTGAGCTAATGGCTGTGTGCACACAGGAAGATCGTACATGCGTACATACAGCGAAGTTATAAAAGTAGAGAGTTTTTTTTATGTATTTCATTATGATGGTTGTTTTCCGGCATTGATGTCTCTTCTTCCACTGCATTCTCTCTGTCAACATAATATAGCTATCTCCACTATTCCTTTTATACTGATTTATGGAGGCACAAAAAAACGCATTGTTTATAATAGGAAGACATAGAGTGAGTAGGCATTAAACAGCTACCTTCAGGTTTCTCAAAATAGTTTTTTTTTTCCTCTAGTTTCATCAATGCAGTTACATTTTTACATCTTTATACCAGGGTAATATTTTCCAGATCCAACGTAACAAAAAGGATTTATTTGCAGAGGATCCTCCCTCGGCACCTGCGCGGCTTATCTTTTCAGTTAGACAGTCTGTGATCTCTTAAAGCCTGGTTCTTGTCAGAAATTTACACTAGAAACTTGGGTATAGAAACTTGGGTAGTAAGCACAAACGTGACGTAGCTTACGACTCGTCTTGACAATATAAGAATAAGAAGGCTTACGACGTGACGTAAGCTACGTTATATTTGCGCTTACTGACAAAAAATAAGCTGATATCTTGTGGGTTCGGTAAAAAAAAATAATGATTTGGGAACAAGAGTAAAACTAGCACATAAGAAATAAGAAATACATGTAGATATACGCCACAATGATAAAGAAAATTCTAGAATATACACATTTTTGGCTATAATTCAAAGAACTGATAATCTTGAGAAGAAAAAAAACGAATCCAAATCCCTTATGATCTTTGCAAACTGTGTAAAACCAACACAATTTCTATTTTCGGAAATAATTTCTTTTGCCAAGAATAAATTATCTGCTTGCCAGAACAGATGAGGAAGCGATTATCCTTGTTGTGTGCCTACTTCACACAATCAATTTTAAAAACGTTTATAGTGTTGGCACGCACTTCATTAAAGTATTAGACCAGACTATAACATCCCATTGATAGAGAGAGGTAGAGAGAGAGAGAGAGAGAGAGAGAGAGAGAGAGAGAGAGAGAGAAGGAGGTAAAGAGAGAGAGAGAGAGAGAGAGAGAGAGAGAGAGAGAGAGAGAGAGAGAGAGGGAGAGAGAGAGAGAGAGAGAGAGGGAGGGGTGGATAGGAAGAGAGAGAGAGAGAGAGAGAGAGAGAGAGAGAGAGAATGATCAAGGGAGGGAGAGAGGACAGGGAGAAGGGGTAGATGGAGAAAAGATAAAAATGGTGTGATAGAAATAAGAACTTGGTACTGGTAATGAAGATGGCTAAATCGGTAAGCAATAGATGGAAAGATAGATAGATAGATATAGATAGATAGATAGATAGATAGATAGATAGATAGATAGATAGATAGATAGATAGATAGATAGATAGATAGATAGATAGATAGATAGATAGATAGATAGATAGATAGATAGATAGATAGATAGATAGATAGATAGATAGATAGATAGATAGATAGATAGATAGAAAGACGGGTACAAAGATTAAGAGAGAGGAAGAAAAAGAAAATGACGTGGCATATACAGCTTGCGTGTGTTGTTGTTTTTTTAATAGATAATTATGTTTAACATCACGATATCTAATTTATGGATAAAAGTAAAGATCTAGAATTAGAAAATGAACATCGCAGCAGAGTAATTAGTATGAAAAAATATTTATGATTTTGTTATTGTTGGTTTCCTTGGCCTTATTTTTTATAATAGTTGGTGGATCTAATAGTCAGAAGTTAATTTTGAACTTACGTTGAGACTTGTTTTGGTTCTGCAGGGTCCAAGTACAATCCAAATCGAATCAAGAGCTGAAATGGGTCTATTTATAAATAGGTTGTTCTGGTCAGTTCTTACGCTGTCAGATCGGTAAACCCGAGGACCCTCCAGTCATAACCACACAACTTGGCAGAGCGCAGCTGGTTCAGCTTATAATCACCTGCTGGAACGACGCAACATTCTGCAACAAACATTGACTGAGTGATATAGTGATATATATAGGCTACTGCTAGTGGCATAGGGCGAACCACGCTCTTTCTGTCTGTTGTTTTAGCTCTTTACTAGTTCGGCGTTTCCTATGTCTCAAGCCAGGATCCTTTACTTATGTCACAACCCGGTACATGTAGCTTGAGACTAGCAGTAGATCTAGTTGTTTGGTGGGTTTTTTTCACCGCAGGAATGGAAGCGGGGGGTGAGTGGACTGATCAGCCCTGCCAGTCCCTGCTGTTTGTCACAGAGGTTGAAGGAACTGCGAGGAAGGTCTACATCAGACTCAGAGAGCATGTTGACGAGAGGGTAAACTCTCTGCCGTGCGCCGCGGGACATGGCGGGCTCAAATGATTACAGTAAGCTCTAGTGCATGGGGGCTTGGGGTGCTGGGGTCAAAGCGTTGGACTTCGATTCAGGAGTAACGGGGTTCGAATCCCGCTCGAGACACCTGGTTGGGTAGGTGTGAATATAATGTTCTCCTGGGCATTGGTCTTTCTTGATTTCCAAGGGACAAAATCAGCTTCGCTTTCTCTTACCTAACATTGCTCTATTTTGCAAAGCACGAGGTGGTCCAATGGTTACTCATCACAATGTTGCTGATTCGAAATCCAATAATGCCGCATTGTTCACTTCTGATTCATCTCATCGGTGTCAGTAACTATTAGTTCGATAGTCGAGCCTCAACTGTTGGATATGTGTGTGAATAGGGTTCTTTGGGAAACAGGAGGGTCGTCTAAGATTACACAACTTAATATTCTCAGCTAATCAGAAATTATTAATGTTATAATCTGCTGAAGGATTTGTCGGATCAATGACTAGTCCTAAATGTGTAACGACTATTTTAATACGATTTCCCATTTAGTTTTGCGATTTATTTAAGCAAAACCAAACAAAAAACACACCGAATAGGTAGAAAGAGAGGGCGAAAGAAACAGCTAAATACGGAAGAGACAGAGAGATAAATAAGAACCCCGAAAGAAAGAAAGGAGGAAAGAAAAAAGAGAGAGAGAGAGAGAGAGAGAGAGAGAGAGAGAGAGAGAGAGAGAGAGGCAGAGTGAAAGTGAGAGGGAGAACGAGATGGGTGAGAGTAATAGAGAGAGAGGTAAATAATCAAAACTAATCGATATTGGTTAAGATAGATATACTATATAGATAATTAAATGAACATTTTTACAGCCTTTATACGCAAAAAAAAAGAAAATTAAAAAAAACAGAGAGGGGCAAATAAGATAAACTAGAACTTACAGTTGTAAAGGCAATAATTGGCTGGTACAAGGGACAGACTGGTGAGAAACGCACACAAACATACGCATACTAACATAAACACAAACCGTCAGTTCTATACGTGCAGGCCTATTGGCTCCTTCCGATAAGCTCCATTTTCACTTGTCTCTCTATCACCTTGGAACCAGTGGCTCCAAGTCAGTCACTTCGTTGTCTGACTTGTGTCACCTATCGATTTTCACAGAGTGGCACTTTGTGCGCTGATGGCCATGTCTTTAATCATTCACGAAAATAGTGGATATGAAATAGCTTATCTACATGTACAGATAATGGTTATGGTCATTACTTTCTTTTCTTGATAATGCATTTTTGTGCTCACTGCTAAATTATGTTAATGAGCTCTGTTCATATATCCCCTCTTCCTGTCTTCATGCTAAACCTTGACGTGTATGCCACCAGCAGGACTGCCCTGATCCCAGGGCTTCGTCATGTTGAAGTAAATAAAGTCTGTGGTTGGTTGGGTTGGTTCATTTGAGTTAAACAAAAGCACAATATACAATTACAATACATGTAGCCTAAATAAAGTGTATTGTTAACGGGCCTTCGACTAACGTCTGATAATTTTACGTGCTGCCATACAGAGACAGTTCGAGGATACTTTGACAATTATTGTCTCAGCTGGTCACATACTGGCAATAACATAACCAGCAAAGGGCGAAAATAGGATTATACATTTTTGACCAAGCTGTGCTTTCAAACGAGGACCTTTAGATCGGGAGACCGACTGACACAGCATTACATGTACTAACTGATATTGAGAAGACTATCTGTACATTGTACTTAACTCAGTGTCGATCTTAGTAAAACATGACAAATGCAATCTGATGGCTCACACATTGCAATGTGATATATCCAATGATGGTTGATAGTTTGCTACTGCTATTGCAAAGTATGCATCTGTACCTGTCCATTTTGATACATAATATTCTTGTTCTATCTCTTTCATCTTGACACCTCTAGTCAGTCTACTTAACTCATATTGTTACTATCCATCTCTGGACCTATTTATTTTTGATACATGATTCTTTTGTAATTCTACCTCTCTCGTTTTGTTACTAACCATTCCTGTCATCATCATACTGGCTTGTCGCCAGTTGTCGGTAGTGTCTGACGTAGAATCTAGCTTCCCGTATAATCTGCCTGGAGAGCTATCTGCCTCGCTTGGCCTGCTTAATGCAGCCAGTCGTTGATGCCATCCATCCTCTTCGTTTTGCCCCCCAGCTTTGCTTCTACTAGGATATGTCTTTACAAACTGCCATGTCTTTTCAGGTGCTCAAAATATTTCAATTTTCTTTCTTTAGTGGTATTCAAGAGCCAATTTTGTTTTATCTTAAGTTCTTTTAGTATGTCGTCATTCGTCTGTATTCTGTAGCATTTCAATTCAAAAGTACAGTTTCTATTCATCTGTTTTTGTAATTGTCCAACCTTCAGATCCATATGGCGATAGGGAATATGCAAGATCTTATGATTTTAATTTTTGTCTCTTAGTTGTTTCCCTTTCAGAGTTTTCCAAGTCTTTTCATCTGTGACAGGTCTGTTGATATTCTTCTATTTATTTCCGAAATACAATGAATCTACCAAAAACCCAGAGTTAGACCTACACGCGAGCCCTAACCAGACTGTCTGACCTTTTCCGCGCAAACGCACACATCACCATGCAGGATCTCTCCTTAGATTCAAAATAAAAAAAGAACACTTTTTAACGTTTGGGCAGTTAAGTGAAAATTTCAAAGTTAACTGATTGGAATTTGTTTTTTGACAAGAACAAAAAACTGTTTGACTTAATGATGTTGATATCCTAAAGTTATGGTTTGTAATTTCATGGATTTTTCCCCCTCTATTTTTGTCCACATTTAGCATAGAAAATTTGAGACATGTTTTCAGATGATTTACATGCATGTAATGACAAAGGATAATATTCTACGAGTGCTGTCCCAGAAGTAAGGTAGGTGAAGCCATAAGTACGAGTTTGGCCAAAATTAATACAATTTTTACATTACAATGTCCACACCTTTAGTCTATCTTTTTGATATATTTGCCATGCTGATCGATGCATTCGTTTTCCACCTTGAGAGGACAGCAAATGTAACTTTCCTAAAATAATGTGCGGCAAACAAGACGTTTCAGCCATACTGATACTTCTGTGATGAGCTCGTCATCAGAATCAAACCACTTCCTGACAAGTGTCGCTTGAGGAAAATCTGAAAGGGGCAAAAATGACGATTCGTTTGCTCAAGTGGCCAAATCTCTTTTGCCATATTGCCTCAAGCAGTTTGTTTAATGTTGCACAGTACCTAGAGGCATTAAATGTACTCCCAGAATCCAAGAACTTGAAGAAGGCGACAAAAAGGCGCCCTTTGCATACTAAAACAAAGTGGTCCAACTTTTTCACTAAAGACTGCGATTTCAACTTTTTCATGCAGGGGACGGTGCTTATCCTGATTGCAAAATAGTCCGTTTTGAAATTCGTGACACCAAAATGTTACTCGTTTCAGGCTCATAACGACTGCCTTGACTGCTTTGTTTCCTAATAACAAGTGGCTGGACTTGGCAATGGTTTTTTTTGGGGGGGGGAAAAACCTTTCATGTCTACACTGAAAGGCTGACAATAAGGCCAACATTTGTTGTCTTGAAGCTTATACTTCTCTGCATTCTCTACCATCTTTCAATTAAATGGTTAGCATGGATTATTCAACTCCTCAACATTTTTGTCAAGTATGGATTATAAATATGTTTTTTCACACAACACCTTAAGCTATTAGCTGATTTCTGTATAAATAATCAAAGCAACAATAAGGAAATATGAGTGCTTTGGACATTTGAAGCAATATGAAGTATTTTATTACATGCAAGCATAAATAACTGAGAGCATACCAAATGACAGGCTAAGGAAACAGTTTAAAAGGAACAATTTTTATGATCAAATTTTGATGAATTTGCATAAAGGTAAAATATGTACACTTTCCATTGTAGCATATAAAAGGTGTCATTTTATTTTTTTGTTAATAACTAGAAACATCAACAACAAAAAATGCGTGATAAGGACTAAAACAATGACCAAATGAAAAGCAACTGTACCAGTACTATTTTTTTATTATTATTCAAAGTATATACTTTGTGGATAAATATTGTATTGAACCCCTGAAACAATAAATGATTATACAGAGCAATGGAGACTTGATTTAATTCAAGAAAAAAAAAATGGCTGACTAAATATCAACGGTGATATTTTAATAATGGAACAGATACCTCAATTAAAGGAAATTCTCTCTAGTGTTGATGAATAAAAAAGTTTTGTTAATACTTTAAAAAACTCATTTTAATATAGTAATGCACATAATTTTCAAATCTATTACACTTGGTGAGGTGTATGGTTAACAAATTGAATCTACCGTTTTGATAATAATTATCTTGAATTTTTGCCCTCACGCCTGGAAAGTTATTCGTCTTTTTTATCTTTCTCATATAAGATTTTATTGTAAACTTAAGGATCTTTGAAAGTCATGCTCCTTCCCCAATCTACAGAGTTTATCTCATACCAAATAAAATCTGGTTTTATGCAACATAAGACTTCGAGCATTATAAGTCACACTTTACTTCACTAGGGGGAGAGGGAAATGTGGAAAGCACAGGAACAGTAATAAAAGCTGCACAGATGTCATGACTTCTTGTTTTTCGCAGCCACTGCAGTTTGCGCCTGTTTCTTTGCCTTCACCAGTTCGCAAAGTTCCTGAAAAACAAAAGTTATGGTAGTCTAATGTGCAAGTGTCGAATACGCATTTTTTAAAATTGTTCTACAAAACATGCTAACTTGTGGACTGCTTCCACATTCAAATGAGTCTCAAAATATGAAGAATCTAATAGTTTGAATGGCTTGACGATTGTATTGAAATTTAAATATATTTTGTATTTGATATCTTTTTATTTATCTAAATCAAGTCTCTGACAGCAAAAATAATGAGAACAAATTTTGCAGTACCACATTGGCATGTGCTATACAAAACCTCTAAAGTTACTTCCACGTATGAAAAAATAGACAACCTATAGATGGGTCATTTATAGATCAGATTTTCTATACAACAAAGAACATGGTAGAGAAAATAAATAAGAACTTTTTTTTTAAATACATATTTAGCAGGGGGTGGAGTTAATAAAACTGAATGGAGTAAACCGATTTGGAACCTCATGCAAATATCTCTTCAAAATACAAAACAATTTTTTTTTGTTTCTTCCCTTTAAAAAATTTCTGGGAGTAAAAAAAAAGATCCCATACACACAATTAGACAAGTTGACAAGGTAGAGGTAAAAATTGTGCCTATCATTTTTTAAGAAGTTTGTGAGTACTTATAACTTAACTCTTTAGGCGTATTTTATACACACAAAAATTGTTCTTTAAGTTAACCAGGTAAACAAATGTACTATCTTATTATGCAGTGAAGATTTGCGACATTCCAGTTATGCCGATACCCCTAGTGCATAATCCATTTATTTCCACTTTCAACTGACTGACCTTGTATCTCTTCATGCAGTCCTTTTTGCTGCGGGAGGGCACAGCCGAGGCTATCTTCTCCCATCGCTCTTTGTCGCTGGCTGGAAAAGATTTGAGAGCCTGCTCCAGAAGCTTCTGTTCATCGGCCGTCCACGGGGCCTGGTTGGACCCTGTCTCACGAACCTGCTGCTCCCCGACAGCTGCAGAAAGATAGAGAAATAGATGGAATTTAGAAAGTGCACAGCAGTTTGTTAATGCATCCAATAAATATAAAATTTTATGTATTATATCATATTGACATTACATATTATATTAAATAATCATTACAGTTAGAAATATTTATTGGTGGATTTTTAGCAATACTAATGTGTAATGGCAAAGCAACACATTCTGCAAAACATGCCAAAATTTTTTTTAATTTTTTTGTTGTGATTCTTGGTTTTGCCTTTGCATGTCGGAATAGGCGTTGTGCTAAGTTCTGACACATCAAATATCAACAATGCCTTTTTCTTTAAGGAGAAAACCATTTCACAGTTTTGAAAAAAAAAATTTTCTTGTATAAATGTACTTTGCTCAAAGATTTTTTTTAAAATTCAGTATGCATATATATTTAGCAATTCAATATAATGTCAATTCTGGTCTTCCAAGAAATATGGTAATGTCTCAAAGTTTGGTGATCCCAAGTACTAATTTTTTTTTTCCCTTTGAAAGATATAACACACTTTTGGAGTAGATACACCATGCACAAAGTTTTACGAACAGTTACAGAAAAGATCTGCTTAGACAAGAGTCCTTGTATCCTTGCACTGTCTCTGTTTGTAAGCACATAAAATTGCCAAATGTTTGTCTTTGGACCCATCTACTAAATAGCCTGCTGAACCAGTTACTTAAAAGGAAACTCTTTTGAACTTACTTCCAAATTCGAAAATACAAGCTATGCAATAATGTTTTTTTCTTTGGATAATTAAGGAAGAATTTGATAACTTCATTTTTCTGTATATTATTATGAATCCATCTCAATTTAAAGAACCTATTAAAACCTTTAAACTTTTACAACCTGTTGTTCAGGGCAAAGTATATGATTTGAAGCATTATCCCCATATAGGACCCACTTTGAGATAAAGTAAAGAAAATATGTTATTATAATTATCATTGTAAACAGAAATATGTAGATCTTGTAATGTTGAGAATAAAATAGTTCTAAAAAATGAACAACATAATTTTGATTTGATTTTTTAAAAAAAATTTAGTACTTGGGATCACCAAGGAAAATGTAATAACTTTGAGACATTACCATATTTCTTGGAAGACCAGAATCGACATTATATTGAATGGCTAAATATATATGCATACTGAATTAAAAAAAAATCTTTGAGCAAAGTAAATTTATACAAAAAATTTTTGTTTTTCAAAACTGTGAAATGGTTTCCTCCTTAAAGAAAAAGGCATTGTTGATATTTGATGTGTCAGAACTTAGTACAAAGCCTATTCCGACATGCAAAAGCAAAACCAAGAATTACAACAAAAAATTTCCAAAAATTGTGTTTTGCCATTACACATTACTGGTCCTAAAAATCCACCATTAAAATATTTCTAATTGTAATAATAGTTTAATATAATATATAATGTCAATATGATATACATGATATACATAATTTTATATTCATTGGATGCATTAACAAACTGCTGCTCATCGGCCGTCCACGGGGCCTGGTTGGACCCTGTCTCACGAACCTGCTGCTCCCCAACAGCTGCAGAAAGATAGAGAAATAGTTGGATTTTAGAAAGTGCACAGCAGTTTGTTAATGCATCCAATGAATATAAAATTATGTATATCATGTATATCATATTGACATTATATATTATATTAAACTATTATTACAATTAGAAATATTTTAATGGTGGATTTTTAGGACCAGTAATGTGTAATGGCAAAACACAATTTTTGGAAATTTTTTGTTGTAATTCTTGGTTTTGCTTTTGCATGTCGGAATAGGCTTTGTACTAAGTTCTGACACATCAAATATCAACAATGCCTTTTTCTTTAAGGAGGAAACCATTTCACAGTTTTGAAAAACAAAAATTTTTTGTATAAATTTACTTTGCTCAAAGATTTTTTTTTAATTCAGTATGCATATATATTTAGCCATTCAATATAATGTCGATTCTGGTCTTCCAAGAAATATGGTAATGTCTCAAAGTTATTACATTTTCCTTGGTGATCCCAAGTACTAAATTTTTTTTTCAATTGAAAGTAAAACACACTTTTGGAGTAGATAATTGAAGAAGACAAGGGTGATTTTTTGCAACATGGTCAGTTAGTTGTTTATAATAACAATAATGAGAATAATGATAATAATGACAACAATAATAACTATATCTCATTAGAGAAACTATTACCTTGAAATCACGCATTACAGAGAACTGTGTAGTTTTTGTTTGATAGTTTTTTTCCTATATCTTGGACGGATCATAAGACTATAACATCTGATAATTTTATGTTCAGTCAAACAAAGATAGAGCAGATACCAGTACCAAGACTTTTGTCTCTGTCTGTAATATCATATATTGAGACATTGATCCAATCAGTAAGTAAGCAGGGCCAGGTGTATATAATAGAGCGTATAACTAACTCAAAACCATGAAAGAAAACTCACTCTCCAATCTTTCGCTGGGCTTCTCCATTTCCCCAGATTTGGCAGCTTTGTGACTTTGCTCAAACTTGGAGAAAGCATTGTACTTCACATCCTCTCTCAGTTTCATATCTATAGACAAAAAAAATGAAGTGGTCATAATATCCCTTTTGCACGAGTACCTGAACATTCTTTAGGAGTATCATAAGATGCAAAGGTAAACTTTGGTGAAAAGACACCCTCGAAATAAGAAGATTTAACATCCTAAGACCAGTAGCTAGTAAGCTAAGTGACAAAGTCATTACCATTTTTACTGAAGAATATAACTAAAATGACACTAAAAAGTGAAAATACATGCATTTCTATAATATGAAAAAAATACACAACAGATCTCCCTATCTCTTTATAAAACAATTATGAAAGAATTGAGCGGGGAAAAAAGCATAAACTAATTTGTTAAGCTCCATCATTTTTATAAATTTATGTGTTTTTCTTAGCTATTCATAAGTGTCCCTGATCGATTATCTCACCATTTTTCTGTAGCTCTTTGGCTTTGAAGAGAACATCTTTAGCAGACTTGTTGGTCCCTGCCACATGCTGGCTGATAAAGTTTGCTATCACTTCCCATCTGGGATTGTAGATGAAGAAATAGGGTGAATTATATGAGAGAAATGAAATTAATCAAAGAACTACAGAATGCATATAACAAGAAAAAGTAAAAAGGAAGTAAACAAATTTGCTTTTTCGTTGTATCAAGATATAAGTGTTTTTAAAGAATATGTATAAAGGCCTGGAAAAAGGTTTAAGACATTCATTGAAACTTTTCAGACACCAGCAAAATAAAATTAAATCAACAGTTAGCATAAAGATCTTAAAACTGCACTTCAATTTTTGGAGCTTTCAGCACAATTTTATCTTTAAATCAAACAAAGTATCATGCTTATTAACAAGGGTTATCCCAAGGGAAGAGTTTTTTTCTCATAAATATAACACTTATTTTTAAAAGAATTTACTACAGTTAGCCCAAAGGAGAAAAAAAAGGTGAAAACATCGTGCCACCCACCTATCTTGAGTGCCGGCAGGAAAGAGGTTAACTCCCTTGATGAGCACCTGCGTCTCTGCCTCGGACCAATCTTTCTTGGCCCCGCCTGATGCTCCCCCACCTCCAGACTTCTGGGTGGTGAGCTCCAGCTGCTTCCGTTTCTCTTCCTCGAGCTGCTCGTTCACTTCATTCACCTGCACATTTCGTGACGCAACACACAGGGTAAAGGAAGCAGACAATGTTGAACTTATGCACACATGCATAAAAAAATAAAGCACAAAATGTTGAACATTTAACCTTTTCCCATAGAGCCGCACATATATTGTGCACATTGGTATGCATTTGTACTAGCAACACTTTGTATTGATCTGCACACCTATTTTCAAAGATACAAATCAAAGCTTTTACTTTAATAAGTTTGTGAAAACTCCCCAAAATAGCATGCACACAAGGAAAAGGCGAAAAATCATGTCATGTGAAAAGGTTAATGCACATCAATGTAGCACAGCCATAACAAGTTAGTTAAAGTTTTTGTGTAATCCTATCTGTAACCACTTCACTTTTGACATAAAATTTTAAAATCTTGTAATTGCAAAAAGAACATAACTGTTAACAGTACTATCTATTGCATAGATTTTCTCTAAATCCATCAAAAGTAATCCATTTCTGATAGAAGCAAAGTTGACGAGTAGTTGATCAGGGAATTTAAGTTATTAATCATGACAGATAATCTCATTTATAACATTGAAAGAAGTACATTAATCCCTAGTTGCTGCAGAATTCTGCCTTGCAGTAGTCAAGTGGTTGTTTTTTTTTCATACCAGTAGTCAGAATTTGGACTTTATGAGTTATATATATACTGTATTAAAAAGCATCAAATGCACTTAAAGAGGTTTACAAAATTATAATTCCACCATTTCAAGAACCAGAAATAATTTTTTCGATTTGAAAATGAAAAAGATCAATGTATAGTAGTTATTTGTTTGTTTTTTTATGTTTAGCTGCATTTATATCGACCCACATAAAATGAACATATGTTGGTGCATGATTCACTTTGGTTGGCTCACATATGAAAAATGAACTGAAAACACTTATTTTACAAATATATCTATCTAAATTTTTACCCCCTTCATGAATATATCTTTTCCACTGTCTTTGCTCGCTTTGCTAAGTTTTTCATTCAAAGACTGAAGGCTGGAAAGAGAAGAAATTGGTTTAAAAAATATGAAGTTCTTATATACTTGTTCAATACTTATAATCCTTTATCAGTAAGGTAATACAATACATTATGTAACTGCATCTTCTTTTACACATAAAGAAAAGAGACAAAAATACACGCAATGTGGTCAATAATTTGATAAGTTTCAAACTTACAATTATCTTACATATATCTCATAATTGGAGCAAGAAACTCTATTACTATCCCCTGACTTAAGAAGCAAGTAACTCCTTTTCTTCTTTTACCTTGTAAGAGACAGTAACTCGGTGACCCTGTCAACTTCTTGGAGCATGTTCACTCGGTCCTCCTCACTTGTGGCAAAATAATCGTTATCCTACAACCAGACATTGATAAAAACAAGGCTAAAATTACACAACTGAAACAGTTAATGACCCTTCAAAAAGTTAACATTTCTCCTTTCCTTATCCTTATCTTACTCATAATGTAAAGTTTTAGCTTAGCCTACATTTTCCTGTAAGTATACCAATCTATTCTTCCTTAATTTCAAAAAATTGGTCAAGAAAATTTTTTAACAACTATTGTAGCATAATGGGTATTGGAAGAAAAACTAAGTAGAGGAAAGTAGAGAGGGAAAACGATAAAACATCTTTCCTGCCAGAATGGGTATAGAGAAAAAAAATGAATTTTGGTAACCAAGGATCAAAAAGTTTGGAAGGGCATGATTGTCAATGATGATGCAGCAGTGTGATAGTAATAGGTATCATTGTAAGCTTTTATTATAACTTTTGTGTAATACCCTAGTATAAAAAGACATTGATATGAGTGTAAACTCAATTTTGATCAACGAATTATTTTATATAAGAACTAAGAAGTGACATTTTGTGAGACAATCAACCTCTTTGGACAGGAAATGTAAGCTCCGTTTAATTTTAGAAAATATAAATGTACAGAGCATTAAAAAAAAATGTTAAGGCCATCTTAGATATATTTCCGTGTCAAGCATATTTTATCTGACACTATGAGCAGCCATTATAGCCCAAACCCTAATGTGGTTAACTTATTTTATAAATGAAACATAAAGGGCATACCTTCATGTAAGTCCGCAAAGTTTTCCTTTCTTTTTTCACCTGCTTTTTGAAAGCATCTTTTTCTTTTTTGGCTATGGCAGCTTGAGCCCGAGCCTCCTCCTCCAGTTTTTCTTTCTTCTTCCTTTCTTCGTCCAGGATTTCTTGTCGTCTCTGGAGAAAAATTATTTCAATGGATAAACCAACTAAAATTACAATTCTGACCATTTTTTTGAATCAGGCCTTAAAAACCGAAGAAAAGCTGAGAAAAAAATTGGATACTTCATGCCTTCCTTGTATTTTTTTTTATGAAAAAGTAATAAAAAATATAATAATTCTGCCATTATGGACGCCTCACTAAATGGTTTTTTCCTTCATTCATCAAGGCTTCCAAAAATAGAAAGCCAAGACACTCAGTTATTATTAGTGATATATTTTTTCTGAATTTTTAGCTTAGTTAGAAAGGAATGATACTTTGGAAATATTTTTCAGCTTACATAGCCACCCTTCTCAGAATGATGTAATCTATCCAAGCAATATTTTCTGGCGTTTTTAAGATTTAAAAAAAGACATATGATTTGATGTTTGCAGTTAAAACAGGGAAATACTTCGGACCATACATGGGTGGGAACCGAAATTTTCAAAAAGCCTGCAAAACAAGTGAATTTTGGCCACAAGGATCAGTGATATAGAGTCGAGTCATGGATCACAGAAACATGAAGCACTGTGACTGGTTGTTCAGTGAAACTAAATGACCAATCCTCCTAATGAACAATGACAAAACTTTACCCTCTCCTCCTCCTCTATCTTTTGTCTTGCAGCTTCCTGTCTTGCTCTCTTTACAGCATTTTTGCGTTCCTTTTCCTCCTCTCTGAACTTAATTATCCTAGGATCACAGGCATATGCATTATCTGGTAGAAAAAATCAAATCAAAATTATGTTGTTCATTTTTTAGAACTATTTTATTCTCAACATTACAAAATCTACATATTTCTGTTTACAATGATAATTATAATAACATTTTTCCTTTACTTCATCTCAAAGTGGGTCCTATACGGGGATAATGCTTCAAATTATATACTTTGCACTGAACAATAGGTTGTAAAAGTTTAAAGGTTTTAATAGGTTCTTTAAATTGAGATGGATTCATAATAATATACAGAAAAATGAAGTTGTCAAATTCTTCCTTAATTATCCAAAGAAAAAAACATTATTGCATAGCTTGTATTTTCGAATTTGGAACTAAGTTCAAAAGAGTTTCCTTTTAAGTAACTGGTTCAGCAGGCTATTTAGTGGATGGGTCCAAAGACAAACATTTGGCAATTTTACGTGCTTACAAACAGAGACAGTGCAAGGATACAAGGACTCTTGTCTAAGCAGATCTTTTCTGTAACTGTTCATAAAACTTTGTGCATGGTGTATACAAGAATCCATACAAGCGTAAATAAATTGGTTAGTATTAAGGATATGCTTATGTAATACACATAATAATCCAATCCTTAAAAGTGCCACTGAAGTTAATATCTATTCCCAATAAAAGAGATAGTTAGAAATATGTCAACTAACCTACAAGCTGTCGCAGTCTAGCAACTTCCTCTTTCTTCAACTTCTGGCGTGCAGCTTTGTTTTGCTTCTCTATCCACCGCCTTTCATCACGACTTTGGACAAATAAGTGGGAACAAAAATATTCTATTACATAATAGTAGTACATTTATTTCTCCTGATAGGAAAAATAAAAGTCAATAATTTATAAGTCTTAAAAAAGGTAAGAGATAAAACCACTGCTGGGTGGAATATCAACTTCCATTATATATATTTTTTTAATTTTAAAATCAAATAATCCTTTTTCTAAAACATACAGGTTTTTAAGTGAAATGGTTTTCCGATTACATTTTTTGTGTGCACAAGATTTTATTTTCTATCTGAAAATAAAATCTCAACTATTTTCATGCGGCTTGTCACTTCTAATCACTAAACATTTTTTTTTTGTCTGAGCTAAGACAGTACTATGGAAATGATTTTAAAAATTCAACTTACTTCTCTCCTTTCTCCTTTTCTTCTTCATCAAGATATGAAAATTCTCTCCAAGATTCAAACTCATACCTGCCAGAGAGAAAAAAGAACAAAAAAATATAAAAATTACGTACCAGCCAAAGTTCTAGCTACACAGAGTCTTCATATTTATGGTTCAATTGACATCCACACAATCTCTTTAACTTGGCTTAACAAACTTGATCTCTTACTCAACAGAGCCACACCGCCTGTATGTAAGCAGTGAGTGTAGAACTATTTGAAAGGTAAAATGGTGAACTTTTCAAATCTGCCCCCCCAAAAAACTTCATCTAGTTATGAATATATGCTGAAAGGTAAAATGGTGAACTTTTCAAAACGCCCCCCCCCCCCCCTCCCCCCCAAAAAAACTTCATCTAGTTATGAATATTTGGGAAACCCCTAAAATACAGAATGATTTCATGAACATTTCTGGCAAAATCTTTGCAACTCTGTTGACTTAAGGTGGTTTACCAAAAGGAGTAGAAGTGGTCCACCTCCTCAAAAGGAGTGTTCTCATCTCCAAGCTTGGGCACCCTGCGCTTTGATGACCATCTGGGTAGGAAAGATACAGCATGTCATGAACTATTGTAGTTTAAAGTTTGAAAGACTTAGAAGCAATGACAAGATAAACAACTTCTTTCTAAGTACACGGTACCAAAAAAAAAAAGAAAATTTTTTAATCCAATTGGTAATCCAAACACTGAAGAGCAATGTCATATTATTTCAGCAGACATTCAACATTTTAAACAACTTGTGAGTTTTGCATTTCTCATTTCTTTTCTTTTTTTTTTTAATTGTAAGAACATTTACCTGGCATTCCTTTCAAATACAGGACGAAAAACTTCATAAAAATTGTCCTTTGAGTTTTGGGATACAGAAGGCACATCCTCATCAAACTCTGGGTCCACACTATCAAAACTTCTTCTTTTCTGTTTATTTCCAAGGGTTTCGTAAGCTGTAAAAATGTGAACAGTGTAAAAATAAATATACAATTAGAGAAAAGAATACTTTTTGGGTTATTGCAGGTTTATTAAAATGTCACGAGATAAGAAAAAAATACACAAACAACTACCTGCCAGTTTGCGTTGCTATCAATTTTGTGTATATCAGGGATCACAATGGAAAAAATTCCAACTCCTGAATATTGTCGAATAACTTGAACGGATAAACAACAAGCTAATCAAAGTGTCATCCTAGTAAACCCAAACCAATGGTCTAATACCCTTTTTAAGCAGTAAACAGAAATAATGAAGTATGCCAGGAGACACTTATTTTATCAACCTATCCATTTCAGCCATCCTGTTTTATCTCATTCCTGACTTATTATACGATATCAAGGTTGTTAGACCTTTAGACCTGTACATGTTATTCTAGAGTTTAATGACTTGTCTAATGCTTTCAAATGTAGCCTGTTACTCCATAGATATCAAACACGTTATTAGTGCACCCGTTTTTAATTATGACGAAATGAGCGGAATGGTCACCCTTCTATAAAAATGACAATTACAATAATAAAACAACTTAGTAGTTAGTCTTCAAAAGCCTTTCACAGATTGCGCCTGAAATCCCTTAAACGTGAGAGAGGTACATGCATACAGTTAAAAAATGCAGATCTAGATTATAAAAATAGAATTACTAAATAAAACTCCCCGTCTTGATAATCCCTCTGCTAGAGTCCCAAAGTGCGAGAGGCTGACGACGATACTCTAGATTGTAGATTTAGTTCGCTTACAACACATCTAAACGCATGAATGATAACATAATTGTTGTGTTGATCAAATAAAATCACACGCTTCAACTCAGAAATAAAACTTTATTCAAGATCTTGATCTATCAATTGTTGGTAATGATGGTAAGTTAAAAGGTAAGGATAGACAAATCGCCAAGATCAGAGTTGTTTGGACGAATAAAGCCAATAACAAACCACAGTGTATTGATATTGTGGACCATCCCCATAGACTACCGATAGTCATCAAAGAAATGCGAATCTATTAAATATTAACATCCTGTCTGATTTTCTAATAGGCACTTTTTTTTCTCCATTAATTTTATTTAATAAACAATAACAACTTAGCCATAAGGCGATGGTTGAGTCTACTTTTGCGATAAGTGCCGATTGTTGCCGAAAGGGTCGCATAAAAAACGCAAATAACGTTACAATTTGAAAAATTTATGAAAAATCCTTCGGAATGATTAAATTGTAATGACGAGGTGTAACGAAATTGATATCGAAAGCAAAACGAGTTTAGCCACACATGTACTTCCGTTTTGAATCGAAAGTACTTCTTGTAATAGAAGATCGGAAATCAAATCTCAGGATAAAAAAACGGTACTTCCGCTTTGAAAGGAAAAGCAGTGTAGCCTTGTTTTCGCACTTTTTTGTATTTTAATAAATTGTAGTGCTGATCGGATTCTGCATTTTTTTAAGGACAGTCCGCCGCGCCTCTACATAGGTCGGGGAATACACAGATCCCAGATAACTGTGATTCCTGGTATATTCATAGGCCTATGCCCATCACTGTGACTTTAATTTCTAGGTATACATCTACCATGTTTTTTTTTCTAGATCTACCTATTGGCAATCATTTCTATTGTGCAATATTTCCATTTTGGGATCCACCCTAGTTCGGGTAACACTCTTTTTTTACTAGAACTAGACCTAACTCTAGAATCATTGCAACTATAGTCTATACTCATCAATTTATCAATGACAGTGCTGCAGAAGAACTGAAGCACTGAATGATCTTATATGCAAAAAATATTTTCTTCCCTAAAGATTTTTGCGGATTTGATCAGACCGACTGTATAGACACAATTTTATTGTTAATAAAATAGAATTAACGACTCACCTCTGGTTATGCAGGTAAAATAATCGTCATCACCTTCCTTCACTTTTTTGCCTTTAGCTTTTCTCTTGTCAGGATGATGGGTAAGCACTTTCTGCTTATCTGTGGACATCAAAGTTTGATGTTTGAATTATTAGAACTAGTAGCAGGCTCATCAAACACTATCAATTGATATGTCTCAAATATTGTGTCAGCTTTATACATTTTTTACATCTTAACTCACTTGTCACTATTAACACAACTGTTGCTGGAAGCCTAAATTTACTAATCACACATTTATCTGCAAATCTTGCAGGAAGTATCAAAATAATTATCAGTGATGCCAGTAGGATCATCATTTTTTTAATGAACCTTTCAAGAAAAGCAGCATAGAATATCAAATCGAAGCATTACCCATTGACATGTCAATTCTTTTTTTTACTGAAAATTTTTAAATTTAAGTAAAATCACTGGCATCACTAAATTACATTTTACTCCCTCCAAGTCAAATCTTGAAAAACTGTGCAGGAAAAGATGCAAAAAATGAGAATATATGAGCAAAAAAAAAATTAAATTCAAAAACAACATGGAGGATAATTTTATTAAAGTGAATACAGTGTTTAACTTTGATGCAGGATCATTCCTTCAGGCACTCACATGCTCTCTTGATCTGATCGTCTGAAGCCCTGTGTCGCAACTTGCTCAGACCCAACACAGCGTAATGGTCTTGTTTCTGGTGAGAATGTGAGAGAGAGTGAGAAAGATTGATAGAGGGCATGGGTCTGAGATAGAGAGAGCTTATATAAGGTATCTTTTATTTCTCAACCCAGTAAAGAGATACATAATTATCTAACTACCTATAAGCTCTTGACATTATTGGATCATCAGGATGGGTTTCACTTTTTGGAACGAGCATTTCTATTCCTTTTAAAAGGTGATATAATTATATTGATTCAAAAGCATGATTTAAATTATCATTTGAGGGCATAACATTTGCATTAGAAAGATCTGAGTTTTTAAAAATCATCAAAGGTTAAAAAGAGGATATATAATTTTGCAAATGGGTTCAATTGGATGACATTGTATTATCGATTAGATACTACTCAAAGATAAAATTCTGACTTGCTAACTTTGAAAGAAAGGGGGGAAAAGCTAAAACAAAGGTTGATAGATCAAAACCATGGATTTCCATAGAAAATTATGATTTCCGCTGATAAAAATTAAGGAAGATCTTTAAAGACAAGCTAAGTTTAATGTCTGTAAGAATAAATATTACAGTAAAACACAAGAGATTGAACCAATAAAATACCTTCCACTCTCGTGGATCCAGACGCAGAAGTAAAGATTCATCCTCCTCATCAAACTGATCCTCCTCCTCCTCTTCCTCTTCTGACTCACTGGAACTCGATCCTCCCTCTATGGAGTGGTGAGAATGGGAGTGCTGACTGTGGGCGCGCCTGTGATGTGCCTCAAACCAGCGACCGACGGGCTCAAAGTCCAGGGATAGCAGGGCTAAAGGGAGAGAATTTCTCACTGTAGAGGTCTTCATTGCTAAAAAGCAAACTTCACTGAAGAATGTTATACATCACTCACAATTTGCAAGCGCTGTAGACCTGCTAGACCAAAGTTAATGGTTGGTTTCTTACCATCCAACGTCGTCAACTGGACTACATCACTGATGAGATCCTAGAGCAGGATACCTGTGACATGGCCAGTCAAATTGTAATGAAACTAACCCATCCAGTAGGTTAAATCATGGCCACAGGGTGGGGCTCAAAGCCAGACCGTTTGCTTTGAAAGCTGGTGTTCTAAACCCACCAGCTACATAATGCCTCAAGGGTTGTTTCCAAACTCCCTGTTGCAAAAACCATGCAGTGGCAGTGAGCATACTTTCTGATACTTTTTACTGATATCTTTGGCAGATTATTGACCAAATTGATTTCCTGATGACACAATGTGTAATTTGTTGGATGTTTTTTTCAACAATATATAAGATCTATTTTGGTGGTTTCAAAGCTAAAACAAGAAAAACTTACGTGATAATTTTCCATAAACACATGTCGTGTCCCCTTCCTGTGGGGATAAAGTGCCATTCATAGTCATCACTGAGTCCAATTCAAACCTAGATAGATCTGATCTCAAGTGCAATGTCCTCAAGAGATCAAATCAGGCAGCTTGACTGAAATAAATTTTCTGCAATCAAGGTAAGAGGGATAAAATGTCACACTGTAAGAATTAAAGAACCATTTATGAAAAAAAAATTCACAATTTTATACATGTGGGAACTCTGAACTTTTCACAAAGACTTTGGGTCAAGATATAGGTCAGATAAATATATATTTCCAACAATATAATCCATTTTCAATCTGACATTAAAATCTAACAGTAGGTCTATCTTGCTTCGAACTTTAGCTATAAAATTATGCTTTCTCAAAAATTATCTCGAAGTCAACCGAGTGTATCTAATAATTATAAACCATTTACAATCTTATTAAGATTTAAATCTAGAATATACAACTAGGGATATCTTATATAAATTGAATCTAGACCTAAAGGCTAATCTACAAAATATGATATACATGATTTTTTTCGGATCAAAATATTAAATTAGAAAATAAAATATAGATCTACTAATGATTCTACTGAAACGATACAGATTATAATGTAATTGACTTTGCTTGTTCCCAACCAGTTTTAGCCCTTTAGCTCTAAAAAAAAGGAGGTTCACGAGTCAAATGTGGCATCAAATATATCTGCAGTAACATACCATTTGAACAAAACATCAGTTAGGAAAGAAAATTAAAGTATCAGACCACAGCGACAGAAATATACCTAGATCTACAGATATCTAGGCTTTTAAATTTTTGAGTGTGCTGAATGAAAAAGAATTTAAATGCAAATCCACACTTAAATAGATCTATTTGCTTTCGAAGTATATTTTTGTCCTAGTCTTCATCTCTTTCTTACGTTTAAAAGGGAAGTAATTGATACACAGATTGATATAAATTGTCTTTTCGTTAATTTAAGAATAATTCTAATAGTAATAGAACTAATACTCAGCATACTGTGATAGTAGCTTGTAAGGCACTTGGTATGGCTGATCTGCTATATATATATTTGATAATACCATAGCGTCTGATTCTATAAAAATAGTATAATGTTATGTTTTAACCCCTGCGTCGCTTTGAAGGCTGCCCGGCTGCCAGATGGCCAGTCTGGGACTGATAAGGGTGACTGGGTGTGAAAAAATGGGCTGTGGCATGGCTGTTCAGTAGTTCACCTGGTTAACTGACTTGAGTGTTGCGCTGTTACGCCGATATTTGTTTCCATTATTTCTAGTTATTAGTTCATAAAACTATAAGAGGAGTTGGTTGATTTCACTAGCTTGTTTGTTTCTGTTTTTTATTAATCGTTTATTACTAATCGTGTGGAATAAATAAACGAGAAGACAGATTATTGCTAAAAATGCCATCTTCACATAAATGTTATATCCCATGGGTTTTCTAAAGAGTTGGGCGGAAAAAAGGGGGTGGGTGGGAAAAAGCGTTGACACCAATGAGTTGAACCTTGGACCTCCTACTCTTCAGTCCCGAGCACCGGAGACTGAGCTATCTTTACGCCCAAAGCTAAGCCAACGCTAAAAATATATTAAATTTATTTAGATCTACATCTCAAGAATGTCTAGATAAATATCAGGCCAGATTTTTGGCCACCTGACGAGTATTGCATCGTCTGCTTGAAAACGCTAAGACTATAGATCAAGCGAAGCACCGGCAGTTACAGTACATGTAGTAATATAAACAGTCTAATATGACAGGGAGGCTGAGAATCCTCCAAACAATTAATTGATTAACACTTTAAGAGCATGTACACCCATTCACGAGTGTCTTGCGATAAAGAATGAATGAAGGCCCACTGAACACCTTGGCAGTTGGTCTGCACACCGCAGTAAGGGGGGGGGGGCTACCCGGTGGGAAATGCTATGTCAGTGAGGTAGCTGCGAGCAGAACAAGTAGTTCTTTCCCAGCGAGGCAGTCAGCTGGCGCGCCACGCTTTATAGGTTCAGAACTGCATTTAGATATAAAATCAAATATTTTAGAAGTAAAATAAATATTTTATTCAGCCTTTAAAAGTTGATAATACAGAATCCATGCTCCATCTAATAAATCTAGAGATCTAGAATAATCTAATAAATCTAGATCTAGATTCTAGATTCTAGACTAATTTAGAAATCTAGGCCTAGAATAGATCTTCTACAAATTCTATCTAGAGCTAGATTCTAGATGAAATCTAGATTACCATCTGTAAGTGTAAGACTGGTGAAATCCTTTTTAATTAGATCTAGATCTATATTGAATCTACTGGAATCAAGATAGAACCAAGGTCGAGTTGGCCCACTAAAGAAGAAAATCCGTTTTCAAAACATCGGGCTTGATACAGTCGCTTTTGTCGCCATGCACACTATCACAATCTGGGAATCAATGTGTTGAGCGACTCAACAGTCAACAGGGCACTGTGAAAGGAACATAGGTAGAACGGTGAACGCAGGGTAAAGTTTTGGTTCCTTTGATTGCGAGCTGTCATGGTTGCCTTGTAATAATTTTTTAGACAAAAAAAAATGTTGTTTTTTTAATTTAGAATTCTATAAGAATTTAAAAATAACGGCATCTGGGTGGTCCAATCTTCTTTTGGTTTTGTAAAGTATTTGAAATTAGAGAGTGATTTTGTGGTTTCCTAAGCAAAGTTCTCTCTCTCTCTCTCTCTCTCTCTCTCTCTCTCTCTCTCTATCTCTCATTGACCCATAAAAATTCTTTAGATCCTAATCTTATTACACTTATATTTCTACCCACCCTTTCATTTGGCAGGATAAAGCCAAGAAACAAATGTTGAGAAAATAATTTCTTTAATCCAACCTTGAGTTTTGCCCTTTAATCTAAATAAAAAAAATAAAAAAAAAACAAACACAAAAAAAAAAAAAAAAAGAAACAAACTCCAAACAAACAAAAAACGAGAGTGTGCCTTTAGAGATCTAGAGCACATTAATTTTGCATACATGTATTAACGTAATAAATGTATATGTATTAGGAGTAATATCAAAATTAAAACTCGTCAGTTATAGATTGTCCATAGTGTTATAATTTGTAATATTCTAATACAAATATGAATCAGTTTGTTGTGTTTTAACTGAATTTTAAATAGCACATTATTATTATTTTTTTTTTTTTTGCGTTTTCACCGTGAGGTTTTTCACGCCCCTTATCATAATAATGGAATTATAATAAGTTCATCGAGAACAAATTACTGTTTATGATTACATCCAAGTTTGCTTCTGGGTCTATTTAAGCTTATTCCGAAGAAAAAAAAATAATGAAAATCTTAACTGAACAAGTCGCATAATAGAAATGTTTGTTCGACCTTGAGTTTTGATGTTTAATCTAAATAGAAACAATTAAGAAGAAAAAGAAAACAACTTGCACGACCAGGGTCACTGTGCAAACCATTGAAACCTGTGCGTTCCATAATACAAAGGTGTTTTTTACTACATGTCTTGTTCTTTCAGTTATATCGCGTCTGAGACATAATCTGATATCAGCCCATAATAATAATGAGGTTATACATCTTTGTTCGTCTGTTAATGTACACATACATGTATTTCACTATCCATTCCAAATTTCCTTCAGCTAATCTAAGTTATGGAAGCTCAGTTCTAGATTTTCGAATGTCTATCGGGATCGGGCTTCTCCTCATTATTATATCGCTGAAATCAAAATAATTACTTTGCTTTGTGCTTTGTCAAAGAGCAAAACAAAAAAAGAACAAACAAAAAAAACGAATAAAACACGTGCAAAATTTCATTATTTTCAACCAATTCATAGCCATATTCATCATCTGGAACTCAGTAGATAACGGAATAGTGGCGCTGAACACTCCAGACAGACGCTATTTTATTTCATTGGCACGCTTACAGTTTATTGGCACATTATACACGCACGGTTTATATAGCACCCATTATGGTTTCTAAAATATATTTAAATAATTTTAAAGGCTGCATGAGTAATTTTGTACTTTGAACAAAACTGTATAGATTTTATATACACCACCACTGTAAAAAATATAGAGAATATGATGTTTATGCATAACATTTTCTTGTTATAAATCTATAACTCATCAAACATATCGGGTCTGAAGAAACCCGTAACAATAATCTGTAGGAGTACTTCATGCACGCGGTGGTCCAGGGGTAGAACATCGGCTTCCGACGCAGAAGGTCCCGAGTTCGAATCCTGGCTGTTGCGTTCCCTACTGGTTGGGTCGGTGTCAGTATAATGTGACCGGCTGAGACAGGAGTCATGGTATCCCCGCCCTGTCTCGTGTGTGGCAGCACATAAAATTGTCAGACGTCTGTCTTGGGGCCCGTCCACAATATAGCCTTTATAGTGCTGCTGTTGGACGTTAAACCAACCCAACCAACCAACCAACCAACTTCATGCATTTTTTTTCTTATTTTGACATTAAATGGTTATTACCACCTGGCAGACTCTGTGTTAGTCTTTCTTGCACTTTGTTGTCGTAGTCTATTTTTAGCTTCTACTGCGTTCAACATGGCGTCCGACGAAGACCCTCTCTACTGTGTTTGCCGCTTACCGTATGATGAAACTCGATTTATGATTGAATGTGATGTTTGTAATGACTGGTTTCATGGAAGGTATTTGTCCAATAGCGTATTTACAACACTGCACTATTTTTAAAGGGAAAACTTTCACTTTCAGCAAGATCTATAACTATCTAATTCTAGATAGCCTAGTATGTAGATTTAGATCTCTAGATCTAGATCTAGAACTCTAGATGTAGATCTAGAATCTAGATTTATGCGCTTTTTGTTGAATTTTGGTCTAATTCTAGATTCTAGATTAAATTCCAGTTGTTGATTAGATAAGATTAATAGAGTTTACATTAGAACCAGATCCAGTTATCTATCTAGATATATAGATCCATATCATAGGAATCTACTCATAGTGAATTATTGAATTGGCGAATTTTATGTTTTATATCCCATAGTTTCAGAGACAAGGACAATCATAAAACGTTTATAAATTGGAACAGACAAAGTTTACATTCATGATAGCACCAATCACTCATCATGGAGGCTATCATATGACATTTAGATTTATATCTATGTATAGACTGAGTCTATACGCACCATGATGTATAGACTGAGTCTATACGCACCATGTTTCTGTCATTTTTTTGCTATAAATGCGTAGAAAGGCTAGGCCTAAAAGGTTCTGTCTAAATGATGGGCCTTAACGTTGTGGTTCGCAATTATTTTACTCAAAATAATAAATAATAATCTTTCTTTAACCCAGGAAAAGTTAAATTATGAGAGAGCTTAAATAGAATCTTTTCAACGGTCAAACTAAAGAATTTTATTTGAACAAAAACACTTAAAAAGAAAGTGCATCCAACTGTAACGCTAGATCTAAAGGTATAGTAAAAAGGATTGGGCTTACCCACACTTGTTATGATAATGGAATTGGGGCTGTAATGTGGCTCTGGCACAGGCAATGGGAATACTACGCCCACTGCTTGTGGCTTGCCAAGATCCAAAACCAACTCACTGGTCCCAAGCTGGGCAGCTCCCTTACCCCCTGTCTTGGACCACTCCTCAGCCAGATCAGTTTACAGCCCTAGTTCTCTTGGCTCCAACCTTACTGCTTGGCTGCCTTTGTCGTCCCTCCACAGTCAAGTCAGTCCCTCTCTCTTAGCTACAGTCCTATAGCAAAATTTGAACCCAAACACTTCATGTAGTTGGTTTAGCAAAATTGAGACAAAAACCTGCATAGATAAAGAGGCAGAGACTCTAAATACAGACCTAATGCGTATACATGATCTAGACACTCTATTTCTCTTGTATGTATACCAGTTTAGTTACAAAATTTCTTAAATTCTGTGTTAGAAGTAATTTTAAACCTTAAAATCATTATGAAGTTATCATCAATCTCCTCATTATATAGGCTCTGGTACATTGACAATGTATGCATATAAAAAATGTATCAGATAAGAAAAAAGTTGTATTTACTTTATAAGACAGGGACACCAGCTAAGGACAGAACCTCAGAGCGAATCTGTTTTAGTTTCAGTTTCAGTTTAATGAAAGGACTCCCATAAAGATTTAAATAAAGTTCAATTTTTTTTTTTCCCGTAATCAAGCTACACATTCTTGTGTCATTACAGGAACTCATTTCACTAAGGCTTTATAATTACAACGTAACACATGCTGATACTCTTTACTGAAAACAACTTGTCGTGACATTGCTGCTTTATATGTTTTTCAGTTATCCTCCAGGAACTTACCCTTTGACTTACCAACTCTAGTAAAACATGCATTATTACATACATGTCAATAGGCCTTTTTTTTTTTTTTAAGCAAAGTAATTTATAATTTATTTGTCCAAACCAAAGGATTTCTTCTTACAAAGATTACTACTTTTAATGTGGAAAGCTAAAATAGATCTTAAATGTGTTTTTGGAATAAAAATTATGTACATGTTCACTAATAGTTTAGCACATGCATCTGAGAAAAATTATTTTGTATTCTCAAATGTAACCACGTGGAACAATTTAGTCAAAACATTTCTAATAATAAATGCCATTTATCATTGTTAAAGGTAAAAAAGGACTAAGATAGCTAGTAAAATGTATTAACTGTCTAAGGACATCATGGGCACGATATAGCCGTTGTCACGCTGACATGTAAAAACTCACTCACTCACTTTTATCAATTTATGCTGAACAGAATTGCTGAAATTCACAAGTCAATGTAAACTGTTTTTGTTTCTTTCATCAGTTGTGTTGGTGTGCAGGAGCATCAGGCAGCCGACATTGAAATCTATCACTGCCCAGAATGCACCCCCAGACATGGTCCTTTAGTTTGTAAGTCAACATTCTTTTCATAGGTCAAAATTAAAAAAAAAAGTGATATTTTTAATGATAACATATTGTTTTTTAATTGTATAATTTTTAAAGATTTATTGGTTTTCTTTTATTTCAGTAAAACATCGCAGAAATTGGCACAGGCATGATTACTCAGAGGAAAGTTCAAAGAAAAACTTGGTCAGTGCAGAATACCTTGCCAAATTTGTATATCAAACCATTTGTTAGATCAGTACTTTTTCATGGTGACTTTAACATTAAAATGTGCATAGATTTGTTACTAGTTAAATAAAATAAAACAGTAAAATTTGTACCACTAGCCCATAAAGAATTTTTTTTATTAATAAACAAACATGCTCAATATTTTGAGGACATTCTTTCTTAGGAGCAAGACTATACTAAGGATAAAAAATAAACTGAAAGTGAAACAAGTTTTCTTCTATTTTTTTATTGTCATTATTATTAATTGTATATTTTTTTCTCCTTATTATTTCCACTATTAGGCAGTCCAAACAGGCACTGTGGTTTTCATTAAAGAATTGAAGGCTCGTTCATTTTTAAGGTTTGTTGGCATTTCAAATCCAAATTTAAAAACCTTTAGATCAATCGCAGACAATATGGAGGTTTGGTTGATCAATTTTATCACAAATTTGTTGTGCAATGACTCGCTATTTTTTTTACAAATATTACTCTTGCACTTTTTAATAACTGGTGCATATTTTAGGCATGTTTCAAATTGGAATTTTAGCCGACCCATTTTTGTTCTTAGAGAAAGAGCTGCTGATTATAATGAAAAATGATTTGGTGTTAATTAAAAAAAAACAGCTTATAAAAGCCTTTTTACCCTGAACTTATTTTGCTTTAAGTGATAGAGCTGTATTTGCCACTGTAAGCCTCTCTTCTTTGTCACATGAAGTCCTCTCTATCTACTATTCCCAATGTTAACAGCGCAGATGACATTCCCATCAAGAGACTTCATGGGAGTCAAATCACTACACACTACTTTGAGGAAGAGGGCTTTACTGTGCCCATCTTGTGTGAGAAGAAAGATGGCCTTGGCTTGACGCTGCCTCCAAGCTCGTTCACTGTTCAGGACGTGGAGCAGCTGGTCGGTAAGCACAAAGTTTAAAAAAAACAGAAATAATGAGCTTTGAAGCTGTTTTCATGAATAGTAATTTAACATTGTTATGCATGAGGCTTTTCTTCGTTCCAGAATCTCTATACAGCTCCAGTGTCCAGCAACCCTGGGGTCTTGACTTTTTGCCGAATCATACATGTTTTTGTTGTTCTTGTTTGTTTGTATTTTTTTCTTCTCCTACAATTAATCTTTCTGTGTGAGTTTTTCATAAGACACTGAAAGAGTCATGTGTTTCTTTACCGGGGTTAATGCACAGAGAGAATAAATGGAGGAAAGGTGATTGTTAATATAATTGCAGGTCTCCATCAATTTTAAGGATCACAACAACGAAATCTGATGGTAATCCTGATATATTAGACAATTAGTCTGCAATTTGTCTGCTTCAGAGATCTATCTTTATCATCCCCAATAAAAAAGCATGTTTTTTTTTTAATATTCCCAAATAACCAATCATATAGAAGAAATGAAAAGGTCATGTTTTGTAATCTTTCATTGTTGTTCAACTGTCCCTCAAACACTTTTCACCTTTTGAAAAATAGAATGTGATTTAAAGGGTGAAAACTGGTATTAACTTTTTCACTTGTTTTTACATATAGTTTTCACTTCTTTTTTTTTAGGTCCGATGAGAGAAATAGATGTGATCGACGTTTCAAGACAAGAGGACATAAAAATGATTATGAGGGAATGGACAGAATATTACAACAGCCCTAATAGGGAAAAGATATTCAACGTTATCAGCTTAGAATTTTCAAATACAAAGTAATCTATTATGATTTAATCCTTTTACTTTTCAGAATAGTAGAACAGACTAAATATATGACCTAAATATATCTACAAGTTATTGTGCAGATGAAAATATGTTCATTCCAAGTGATTAAAATTGATCTTGGGTTGCTATAGTTTTGTTGATACAAGAGTAAGTAAATCAATCAATAAAGTGATTTTACTCAATAGAGTTTCTTTGGTTTATATATTTTAACACCACCTTCAATCGGAGTGATTTTTTAATTATTTTTTTTTTGCAACTCATATAATATCATAAAGTATTATATTTTCTGCTTTTTATCCAGCACCAATACGTTTATTGTCATTATTTTTAATACAAGAGTAAGTAAATCAATCAATAAAGTGATTTTACTCAATAGTTTCTTTGGTTTATATATTTAATTTAACACCACTTTCAATCGGAGTGATTTTTTAAATTTTTTTTTTTAAACTCATATAATATCATAGAGTATTATATTTTCTGCTTTTTATCCAGCGCCAATACGTTTATTGTCATTATTTTTAATACAAGTCCATAATTGTTTGCTCCCATCATGTTTAATACAAGTCCAAATTGTCTGCAGGTTATCAGAATATGTGAACCCTCCGAACATCATTCGCCAAATCAGCTGGGCCCGCAATGTCTGGCCGGAGCAGCTCCCAGAGGACTGCACTCTGGCACGGCCAGAGGTTCAGAAGTACTGCCTGATGGGCGTTAAGGACAGCTTCACAGACTTCCACATAGACTTTGGCGGCACCTCGGTCTGGTACCACGTCCTCAAGGTGAGATGTAGGCGATGTTCTTTCTCCGGTACATGCGAGGCCGTGAGTTTTTATCCTGCTCTCTATCTCTGGAGAATTGACCATAATTTAATATCATCATGGCAGATTTGATGGTTAATCAGATTTAATGCAGCTATTTCTAAACAGCCTGTATTACATGAAGATCTGTTGCTGTTCCCACTGCTAGGATGTGCAAGATGCATGGCTTGAATGTCAATCACTTAATGAACACAAACTGTTTATAGTGTATAAAGCAAGGAAACAATTGCTTATTTTAAGCCAAAGAGGCGGTGATTTCTTACGGAGGCTATTGTGGAAACCCTAAGATGGTGCGGATCGGATCTTATCAGTCTTTTATGACCCAATCACCATACAGCCATAGTCAAACAACCCAAAGTATCAGTTAGCCTAGCTGTCTTCCAGCTTAACAATCCAGTATCGCATACAAACTAGTTAGCTTGTTATATTTGGACCAGAAGTTGGAATAAATGAAATCACTCAATTTAAAGCAAATTAAACACAACTCACAAATGAAGTTGTGCGACAGAAAAACTCTAGTAGCGCAAATCCTCACCTATGGAATTTAAAAGTCTGTCAAAAGTCATTTCTAAGCTGATTCTGTTGGGTTTGTTGTTCTTTAATAATTGTTGCAGCACTACATGGACTCTTATGATTCAACTGATAGCAATATTGTTTGTCATCAGTATCAAGCTTTTACTGTGTTTGACAAATTAAAATTTTTGTTTTATAAATTTAGAAAAAAAATTGTTTTTATGTTTTGTTTTGCAGGGTGAAAAAGTTTTTTACCTGATTGAACCGACCAAAAAAAATCTTGACCTTTATGAAAAGTGGCTTGCATCTTCAAATCAAAGTGAAAAGTTCTTTGGGGACCAGGTAAAGTACTACACACTCTCTCTCTCTCTCTCTTATTATTTCTTATGACTCGAGTATTACAGCCAAAATACAATCGGACCTGCCCTCGACCACCTGTCCAAGGCTACCACATTTCATTGACCCCCTTGCATTTTTCCTTTATTTTGTTACTGTCCTATCGGAACTGTGGACATCCTATGGTCTGCCCAAAATACAGAAAACTCTGCCCAATGAGATCTAGTAGTAGCAAGAGATTCAAACGGATGGAATGTAGGTATAAATCTAGACGTAGATCTATAGATGAGGCTAATCCTGACTGCTCTAAACTAATAGGCTTATGAAAGATTATGGCTGGATTGTGGCTTGCAGAAAGTCTGGAAGGTGTTTAGTAACACTATAGTGCTTTTCATTTTTGTGTAATGAAATGGACATTCCTGCCCACCATTTACACAGCTGTATTTGAGAACCGAGAAGAGAAGTTTTTTTTTAGCAACCCTTGCACTGGCCTACAGTTCTAACTCTTTGCATTGTATGCTATGTGAAGCTTTTGTCCGGTGTGTGGAAAGGAATTCTTTCTCTTTTTCAGATCTGTCAGTTGCGAACATACACTTTGGTTGTTTCTCGTCTAAGATGTTACCTCACATTTTTAAGAAATCAAAATGTTGTTTTGTCAAATCAACAAATATTTTTTCAATTCTTTTGTTCAACTTTTACAGTGGCTTTAAACATAATTTTATTATTTTTGTTTGTTTATGTTTTGTGCAGGTTGATGAGTGTTTCCGGATGGTTGTGAAACAAGGGCACACATTGTTCATTCCCACAGGCTGGATCCATGCAGTCCTAACACCTATTGACTCTTTAGTGTTTGGAGGAAATTTTCTGCATAATTACAATGTGCCTTTACAACTCAAGTAAATATACATATATTTATACATTGCTTAGTACAATGGGGTGGTCAGACAAGGGAATTAAATTGTGATATAACTTATTATAGGAACTGTTCTTTTTGAAGAGTCATTTAGAGAAACATTCACTTTAAATTACAGTAACCTTTTGCATACAAGTACTATTGTTCTGGAATTTTTTTTAAGTCCCAAACTTGATCTTGTTGAATTCAAAATATTATACTATTCTGTATTGCCTATGATCAGCAGCAATACTAGGACAAGAAGAGTAGAACAAAAACTTTGCAGGTTGAAATGGGAATTGACAGCAAAATACACTTCTGATTGCATTTTAGTTGGTTGTTGTTATATGTGGCATTTTAAAAGAAGGCATGCTCTTGTCACAAGACCAATGCAAGAGAGAAAAAAAACATCATCACTTCAAGAAAGCGAATTTTCCATAAATTTACTAATTTCCAATGTTAATAAATAGTCATCATAATGTACTCCTAATTGTGTGATTCAATATGCTATGCCACTTTATGCAAATAAAAGTTAATTCAGTATTAAGGGAAAAAAATCTATTTTGTATCACTGATCACTAGACGTTCCCTTATTTTGTTGCTTTTCCTTGTAATATATATAGTCAACATACAGTTTCATCAAATTGACAGTATATAATTTTGTTTTTGGAGAAAGAATGAACCTTTTATATGCTTGAATCCTTTTTAGATTGCAAAAGAATAACCGGTTGCCCCTGTCACTTATTTGTTGTTACAAGTTGTGTTTTTTTAATGCATTGCATGCTTCTCAAAATTACAACAGAAAAATTAATTTTTTGCCATAAGATTTGAATATCTTGATTCTATTTAATCCCAACATATAATAAAATATGCTTTTTTTTTCTTTAAACAGGTGTCATGATATTGAAAGGAGTGTAAGCACACCAGAGAAATACATGTTTCCTTCGTATGAAACCATGAATTGGTATGCTGCCAAGAGCATTCTCGACATTATCAAAGGTAAAATGAGATTAATTTTATCGACTTTTTTTAACCCAAGGGTCCTCTTTTTTTTCATGTTCAGATTGTTTCTGATACAGGTCTTTGATGGGATTGATATAAATAAGATTTTTCGCGACTATAAAAAAAAGTGGTGTATTTTTCCCTTTTAATTCTTTTTACTTGCTGGTGTTTGACAGTATTGTTTATTGTTACATTAGCTGTAGTTTTATAATGTAAATAAACTAGTATACACTTGATATATCGGTTATAATTGAAATAATTTGAATTTGAACTCTATATCTATGTTTTTTGCCTCTCACATAAAACAAGGCAATTTTGGTTGGTACGTTATATGTCATTATTCAACAACCTGAAATGACCAGGCAACATATTTTTTCATCAACTCATGCAGCATTTTTCAGCCTCAACATAATTTAATTCACACGGCGCAATGGCTACCAAGGCAATAGTATATTTGGTTGGTCAGGTAAAACTCTTTAGTCCACAACTGAAGTCTTCTAACTTTGTGTAGTCAGAAATAGCATGTTGTTACATGACATTGACTGTTGTACAAAGATCTCGTGTGATGAGGCAAATTCTACTCAAAATATGGATCTTTTTAAAAATGATCAATACAAATTATTAATATTGAATCTATCCATGGCAAAATTTTTTTACAAAACAGTGTTTTATGTCCAGACTTTACAGAGGAGAACAAAGCACCAGCCCAGTATTTAGTCGACGCAGGGCAGGCACTTGCTGTTAGTCTAAAGAGTTGGACACAGAGGAAAGATGTAAGTCTGCACTATTGATACTAATCTTATCTTCCCAGCAACAATAATCACTCCTCTCGAACTGTGTTGTTTAAGGCAATAACTGGCTGGGGTCTGATGATTTAAAAGATTTTGACTTTCAGCATAATCAGATGGAAAAAAGGAGACATACGCTTTTAAACATTTTTTTGCAAATTTGTAATTTTGAAACCTGGCTTATGGACAGAATACTCAAATGCATTACATACAATAGCTGATCTGTCAACAGTGTATTTAATATACAATATGGTACAGTAAACTATTATTTGTTCGGATATAAATTATTATCTGTTGTAGAATTTTAATAGTTTGTATTTCATTTCATAGTGCATATAACTTCAAAAAAAAAAATGGGTTGTTGGATCTGCAGTTCAAGTATAAGATTTCGTTAGCAGCAAAATTAAGTAAATTCTACCCTTAAAAATGTGTCATACATTTGGATCATTGCATTAAAGACAAGCAATTTGATATAACCCAGGAGGCGGGGTTAATTAGAGACAGCCATTTAGAAGATACCTCAAACACTCTGATCAATGGGCTAGATGCTAAGGGCTGTGTTTTATGAATATTTAACCTTTCCAACTTCAAAACTATTTTTTCTAACAACTGCAATTTTTTTTTGGAATCGGTAATTTTTTCTTTGTAGCATCCCCTAAAAAGGTATAAAGCCAGCTGAATATTGTGAAAACTTATGTTGGATTTTAATGCAGCACTTTAGGTTTTATTCTTTTTCTGTAAAAATGTCTCAGTTTACTGAAATACTATTTTTGTGTATAAAACTGTTACATCAATTATTGACATGATAGAAATTTTGTGATTGGCTCTTGTAGAATACAATAATTTCTCTATTTTTATATTATCTTGTGTTTTGAGATGAGAAGCAGAAAAAAAAGATTGTTTTTCTCGGCTCCTGTGTTTGTAACAGTACATTTTTTTAAATTCGTTAAACAAAAAAATAATTAGACGGAATATTCCAAACAAATTTTAAGTCTGTAAAACAATAGAACCTCAACTCAAGGGAAGGTTTCCATTCTTTTCCTAGGCTTTTACACATATAAGTTGAACTTCGCCACCAGAAATTTAGAAACATACACTGGAAAAACACAATCTGAACTGGATTGCTGAAATAATTGCTCTCATTCAAATTAAGCCTTATATTTCTGGATAGATTTTCTACTCTGTTCTCAGTATTGAAATATTCCTGAAGAAAGTCGTCATTTAAAATTTCAGTAATAAAAAGTTCCCCATATGAACTTGTCCAGTAGATGATGCCATAAGTAAACTTTTTTTGATACTTCTAAGTACTAAAACAACCCTAAAGATCAGGTTAGAGTGAAATGAACCTAATGGTATGTGCCTGGGTTGTTTTTTTTTTTTGTTTTTTTTTATAAATGTCACAGATGGTTTGTTTAATTTGTGAATGCCCCATATCCTCCTTTCAGCTGACCAGCAAAGTAGTTGTGAGTGAATCTCTCTTCACCCTGCTCAGTTGCTGTCTTTTGTTGTGTCTCAGTCCAAAAATGTCTGGTGATCTTTTTCTGAGAACAGCATTATAGCTCCTTTCATTAGTGCTATCGCCTGATTTCACTCACTAGTATTATTATTTCATTTGGTTCAATTTTATGTTTCCATTTTTCAGTCATTTCTAATCATTCATTGATTTAAAAAAAATATGTTAATATGTAAACAAAGTAGTAATAAAGATGAATGGTTTCATGGTGGAATCCAAAAAATTTGAAAAAAAAATTCATATCACTGTACTTCTTCAAGTTTGTCCTGCCTGTGTAGTTGAATTCTGTCCGTTTAACTTGACACCTTTATATTTATAATGTTATGTATTTCCACAATGTAGAGCAGTGCCATGTTCTTGTGGTGTAGCACTGAAGCATGCCCACCTTTTACTCTCAGCTTCTCTACTGGTTGTGTGGTGAACTTTGCTAGGGAGCTGGGCTTCATTTTTCCTAGCCTTTTTTTTTTAAGTTTGACTTATAATAATAAATTAATACACTAATTTTCTGTCATAAATTGTTATCTCTTCTCCTACTCCAATACAACTTTTTAGAGGCTTAGGACTGGCAATGTCTAGGTATTTTTCCAAAGGACTGACAATGTCTATGTATTTTTTCTAAAAGAATAAAGAAGAGGTCCGTGGGAAAAAAAATAGTTTTGGCATATTAAAATATAATCCATGCCGTCTCTTTGTGGCAATACAATTTTTGTAGTCCACAGTAATTATCGCACAAAGCACAATCGTTTTCAATAATTTTACTGGAGAGCTGTTTGCCTTCACAGCTGAGTTCTACCTCAACCTTTAGTTCTAAATCAGTTTTGTTTTTCATTTAAATTTTTTTAAAGGTAACTGTGAACCTTTCTCTCTCAAACTCCTTTTTTTCTGATGTTCCAAAGTCTGAATCTTAACACTCTATAGTTCGTTCTTATTTCTTTCTCAGTTTATCTTTCTTTATGTCTCTCTCTTTTGCTCTGTGTGTGTGTGTGTCTCTCTCTCTCTCTCTCTCTCTCTCTCTCTCTCTCTCTCTCTCTCTCTCTCTCTCTCTCTCTCTCTCTCTCTCTCTCTCTCTCTCTCTCTCTCTCTCTCTCTTACTGCACATGAATGATGAATTTCAAAGTTGGAAAAAGAAAAATTCCTTCCTTGCAAGACTAGCCTCTTTCTTTTCTAACACAAATGCTTTCTGTTATAACATTACAGAATGCTCTAATGATTTTGCTATACAAAACTTAACAGAGTTGATTTTTTACTCTCTTTTTTTTTTTCTTTATTGCCTATGGCAGTAATGAAGTGTTGGCATGCCTTGTTTGTCCAGTGATATTTTGCACTGTCATCTTATTTTTATTGCTTTGCTTTGATTCCCCCTGCCCTTTATTTCCTAACACCTCATTTTGTTTTGACCGTTTAAATAAAGGTCAAACTGCTCCAGAGTCAGTTGAAAATTTTGAATAAACCTGTCCATTTCTCCCATAAATAGATATGCTTGTGAAAGCGGGGGAATTAACGGTTTAATAAGGAACCCATGGAATTTTTCCCTTCTTTTATTTTTTACAATGCCTTTGTCTGTTGTTCGAGTATAAAATTCCTAGCTCAAACCCACCACCTTTTCCGTCTGTGAGAATAATCTTTACAGACTTCAGTTTTGACTTTTAAAAAAAAGAAGAAATCTTGAATGGAGACAGCAAGGCTATCTCCTATTTTGGCGGTCCCCTGGAATTTGGTCAATCATATTACACTGATACCAATCCAGTAAATAGGGGAAAAATGCTACTGCCAGAGTGGGACTCCAACAACGGACCTCCTGCTTCAGAAATGGGTGCTCGAACCAATACCAACCTGAAGACTTTTAAACTGTTAAAACTTCTTTTAAAAAAAAAAGGCTGATTATCTTCTAAAAACATTTTTTTTTTCCTCTGTGATTAAGAAGACATACCAATACCTTTAATTCTAGAACCCTTATCCAATAGTGACTAGATTCTCCAAAAAGCTATTAATTCCACTAACCTTATCTTGCTATACATATTATTCAAAAACATAATCTACGCCTTTTGTTTTATAAAAGCACGATGGCCGCTTTTTACCCCAACCATATTGTTGTTTTTTTTCCGCTGTGCTTAAGTAGAGTTGAGAGTCTTGGAAGGCATTTGCTCTGTCATCATTAGAAAATTTTGGGAATTATGAACTAAACATGATGCTCACTGTATGATACAGTTCTATCACCTTATCATAACAAAAGGCATTTTTTTCATAAGATGGCAGAGTTTTTTATAACTTTTTTTTAAAACCTATCGTTGGAAGTATCTAAGAAATAGGTATACCCACCTTAGATTTTATGACTTAGACGGCAGAGTTTGATCTTTCATCTTTAGAAAATTTTGGGAATTATGAACTAAACATGATGCTCACTGTATGATACAGTTCTATCACCTTATCATAACAAAAGGCATTTTTTTCATAAGATGGCAGAGTTTGATCTTTTACTTTCTTCTGCTGAGGCTAACTGTAGTGATCCTCAGACTTTAAGTTAAAGCAAGGCCTGAAATAAAATCCTGTTGTTTTGTTGTTGTTTTTTTTAAAAATCATATCAACTCATTCAAGGGTGTACTTTTCGTGTGATTTGAATGGCATGAACCTGCCTTTTGATTTCAGACAGTGTTTTCCTCATGTCACTCTATATGCTGTCATGCTTTCGCTCTCTCTCCCCTATTCTAAGCTTTGTAGTTTAGAACTGATCATCTCTTTGTAGTCATGTTTTACCACAAAATAACAAAAAGAAATGTAATAAATTATTGAAAATATTCGCTCAAATTTGTTCTCTGGACTTTAAAGTGATATTGGGTTTTCATGATGTATATTTTTCAATCTGTTTAAATTAGCAAGATTATGCTGACTGTAATGCAGTTCAACTGAATTATATTGAAGTAAAATTAATGTGGCAGCAGTGAAATAATCTATGCTATTAACCTGACATTTCTAAATGTATTAATCTTTCTAATTTGAAATGGGGATTCGTTTATCATTTACTAAATTGACAGAAAATTACAGCATTCTAGCACCATTATTTTTAATCAATTTTAAACCACAGTGTGTGAATACTCCCAGGGTTGAAACATTGTTAAAGAATTGTTTTGTTTTGAATCCCTTCCAGTACCCTCGAGTTGGCAAGCAGGACATAGCAGAATACATCCAGTATGGCAAACTGCTCAAAGACCTACAGAAAGAGGTGAAAAAAGCAGAGGGCCTGGTGAGTAACTAATGTATTACAAAAGAAAACTTATGAGGGAAGTAATGAGTTTTAGTCCCAGCAAATTGGCTTGACTACTAGCCTGGACACTAAGTAGATGCTTCTTAATTTGGTTTCTACTTAACTGGGTCTTTTTTTTCCTGGGACTTATGAATTTTTATTGCGATCAAGTAAAAAAGACCCTTCAGTCTTTTTTTGTTGCTAAGTAAATGTCATCGGATATGTCCCATGCTATCAACTTAGACTGTATTTTATGTTCTTTTACCTGGCTGAGCTGTTAGTCTGCTTTACCAGAAAGCTCCAAAGTGTTAAGTATACAAAATTGTCTATGAAAGCTATTTGTCATAACCTTTACTATCCGTCAGTGAGGGAAAAAAGGATAGGTTTATATATGATTGTACAAGTTTTAACCCTTTACATTCAATGATATCAAGTCCCGTAGGCTTTCAAGAACTATAAATGTCTCAGTGTTGAATTATGATTCATTATTTTACAGAGTAATCAAATAAAAAACAACCCATGGGCAATAGCAACATCTCTAGATTAATAAGTAGAGATTATTTTCCTTTATTTGTAGTCTACTCGTTTTAGAGTTTTTATTTCTGTTTCGATTGTTTCAAAACCTTTCAGGTTAAAAGTTCAAGTCCTACCAAGCAGGGTCACAAAAAGAAAAAAGGGGAGAAAACAAGCAAGGCTGCGGCACCTAAACCTTCTAAGAAAGTGAAAGGTCTAGATGTTTTGGAGAAATCGACCAAGGAAAGCTTGAAGTTTGCTGATCGAGAACGCAGAGAAAAAATATACAATTTTGAGGTAGTATGTTGGTCGTAATATTTTATTTGAGACTGTCAGAATAATTTGAAGTTTCTTTTGTTAATATAAAAAAAACTGTAATTTGTTGAAATGTTTTGTCTTATTCTCAGGCTCAAAGTAGCCTTGTATCTAGCTTCTTGACTGTGCTAACACTTTTCTATCAGAGAATGCCACAGAAAAGTACTGCAAAGGACTCTCAAACTGCTGGTTACAACTGCAATACAAAAATCATCCAACCTTTCATCTTCAGATCTGTCATCTTATTTCTCATACAGTTGAAATTATTGAAAGTTTCACTTGTTATTCATACCGTCTTAAACTGAATGCATCCATTCAGCTTCTCACAGAGGCTCTATGTACCGTAACTCTTGCCATAGAAAAAAAGAAAAGAAAAATTCATATTTTCAACCCATCCAAGTTTTATAGCTTTTCAGACGAAGTGGATACTGTTAACAGTCAGTTCTGAAAGTTATTTAAACAGTTAAATATCGATTTTTACAGAAATTGGATGTAAAATTACTGATTGTCACCTTGTCAGAATTCTCGAAATTATCTGAAGTTTGCTAATCCTGACCAAACCAAAAGAAAAACATGGACTCACCACTCAATCAGTTATGAATACTTTTGGTATAATGCTAAATTTTATTCTCATCAGTAATCGTTTCTAAGAGTAAAATAATGTATTGTATTCTCTACCTCTTGTTTGTCAGGATGATCCAGAAGAAGAAAGCAAACCCTTGCCATTCAAATCCGAGAGGAAATCTGGCGTGGAAGCGAAACCAGCGGACAGTCCTGTTAGCTCTCCTGTGAAAGAAGTTCCACAGTGTCTTAAGTTCAAACTCTCCAACGGAAAAATGGTCAGGTAGGGGATATAAGCAAGAGTTTTTGTTACTGGTGGGTTTTATATATATAGGCCTATTTTAACCCTTACAAAAAAGGCTGGAATTTTTTTAAGTTTCCTGTAATTAAATTATTCCCCTAAACTGTCTGAAGCAGTGATATGTGGTTATTTAATTAAAGATGATCAAACTATTTTTTATTGTATTATTATTTTTTTTATCTGTTATGGGATGTGGCACAAATACTGTGGAATATGAAATTATAGGTTTTCATTTTACTTTTTTTTTTCAATTATGACATTTTTTTCTTTCTTTCAGCACTGATAGAAAGAAAAAAGGCAAAAAGGTGAAAAATAGAGATCTCTTAAAATTAGACTCGGATATCAAGTCAAATAACTCAGATAACGAGGATGAAAAGAAAGTGAAGTCAGAAGATGTATGTACTGAGAAATCATCTAAATCTAGAACCGACAAAAAAGAGGATGTAAAAAAATTAACAACAGAATCTTCTTCCAAGAAAAACAGGAAAGACAAAAAGATAAAGAAGGAACCTGAGGCGATCCCAAAACTCAAGCTGGAGAAGAAGTACAAGAGTAGTTCAAAAGAAAATTCCAAGTTACTCGCAGAAAAGTCCCACAAAGAGAGCTCTAGTCGAGACAACTCCAAGTCAAAAACAGATAAACCCCACAAATCAGGTAGCAGCAAGGAAAAGTCAAAGAGAGACAGTAAAAAAGTTGAGAAAGAAAAGTCAGAAAAACTATTGGAAGGAAGCATTAGTAAAAAAGATAAGTTAAAATCATCAGGGAAAAAAGATAAAAGAAAGAAAGATAAAGAATCAGAAAGCTCAGACTCTAAAACAAAGATAACAGGTAGGAAGTCTGGACTTAATCCGCCAGACAAGGAGGAAGCAAAAGATTCTGATAGCGATGTGGATCAGTTGGTTGTCGACGAGAACCCCAAGAAACCAAAAGCTTCCAAAACAACCTCGACGACCAAGCCTGCCTCCCTCAAGCTGAAGCTTCCGTCGGGCTCGCTGAAAATGAAGCTACCGGGTGGGTCAGCGTTTTATTACAGCCAAATTACTTTTTTTTCTTTTTTTTTTCAGTGTTACAATGGATAGAAATGTGCTAAAAACTTAACATTTAATAATGATAATTCTCACGTGAAGTCTCTTAACATTGTTGACATCTTCAAATAATCTACAAAGCTATCCTGAACCTACCAGAGTTTGGCTGTTCTAAATATCATCCCAGTACCGCTCTTGGAGTTTAGCAATTGATTTGGTTAAAATTTCAAAACAGTACTTTTTACACAATAATTTGATGTAGGAAATGAATAGAATCTATATCTAATCTTTTGTTATTCTGGCTTGGACATCTTTTAGAGCACAGCCATGACGAGACTTGCCATTCGGCGAAACATTATACACATATAATAACCGTGTCGCACTGCGTCTTGTTCGATGAAGCCACCTTGTCACTCCTCAAGTGATACCGTCTTTCATTCTGTCTCTACTATGCTTCACATGCAAAATTATGTTTTATGTTCCCTCTTATCTTGCACTGTATGGCCAACAACTGTGGAATGGTTCTGTAGTACCCGGGATAGCAACTAGCGTAATTGGAACCTGTTCTTTCTCTCTGAACTTGAACAAACCAGTGAAGAGAATTGTAATAACAAGAACAAACAATAACATCTGGGGGATACAGGGATGTCTTGCATGCACCAATTGGACAGTTCTTTTTAAACTAAATGATCATATTACTGCATGTACATTTTTGTGTTGACAACGTTTGAACTGAAAAACAGACATATGCTACTAAAATAATAAACTTTGGAGAAACAGAGATGAGAAAGATACCATAGCTTACAATAATATAATTTTTCTTTTCTGGTTACCAGGCAGAGTTAAGAAAGATTAAAAAAGAAATGGAGAGTACAATTCGGAAATGCAAACAAAATTACATAGAAACGTTGGAGAACAATTTTAGACATAACGACTGTAAAGCCAATTCAGACTGCGTAAAAGAAATGGCTGGATTAAGTTACCAAAAAAAAAAAAAATTTTTTTTATTGACAAAGATCTTGTCTTTTTCGTGAATAGTTCAAGGCAGTGAAGAGGATGATGGGGGCCACCCTGGCACTGCCATCAGAGGAGGCCTGAACGGCAGTATCAGCGACATCCTCACGGCCAGCGGCTACAACGGCGACTCAAACTTCAAACTAGATCCAGACTCCAAGTAAGTACTTCAAGGGTGTGCAATGACACTAAAAGGATGCTATCTATGTTTTTCATTTAATGATCTAGATATAATTTTGTTGTAGATAGAACCCTTTTATTGTCACCTCACAGGAGGGTGTATCAACTTCATGATTTAAAAAACTAAGACATTGGAAGTTTTATTAGTAATGTAACAAAAATGTTGATATACAGAAATTTCCTGTTAGTAAGCCAACATTGCATATATAATTGGGCAATTAAAAGGTTAGATATGATTTTAAAAAGTGATAATCACTTCCTTTATTTTTTTTTTTTTTTTTTACAGAAAACTTCACAGTGTTATGTTTGTAAAAAAAAAACAAGGATGTAATAATAGAATGATAAAAAAAACAATTTAGCAAGTTCATGTAGCAGTTAGTAAGCGCTGATGTTTTAGTTGCTTTTATTGCAAGTAATTTATACAATTTTTCTTCATTGGAATTCAACTTTGTTGATGTCATTCAAAAGTGTTTGTGATTGATTTTTTCCTGATATTGATTGGCTAACCAATCCATCATTTGTAATCCAATCCAATTTGTACATTCACAATCAATCATGTGTGTATTCAAAATCCACCGTGTATTCACAATCCTCAGTGTGTGCATTCATAATCCACTTGTTTGTTCCTAATCCGCTGTGCGTATTCTGAATCTGCCACATGTTCATTATCCTTCCCATTAATTCACAATCCACCATACATATCAACCAGGGAAGCCATCGCTGGGATGCTGTCTATGAGTGGGCTCGGCGACACCTCTCTGGGCCAAAGCCCAGTGTTTCCCAAGGGTGGCGGCAAACGAGCGTCCCAGACGGCGCAGGATGAGGAAGAGAAGCTCATGGAGGGATGCTACAGGGACACTGACTTTGGTCAGTTAAAGCAAGAGTAGAGACTGTAGCTTCCATTTAACACAGGGGGGAGAACTGGCGCAAGTAGCAGAGTGTTGGTTTCGAAGTCGAGAGTTCCCTGGTTCGAAACGAACAATCAGTCTAAGTTTTATATGTCCAATTTCATCTGCTACTGGTTGGGTCGGCGTCAATATAATGTGATCGGCTGAGAAAAGTGTCCAGGTATCCCTGTGCTGTCTCGGTATGGAATCATGTAAAATTGTCAGAGGTTACTGTTGGGGCCCATCCACAATATAGCATATATAGCGTGGACGTAACTCAACTCCATTTAACGTCTTGATTACTGGGATAAAATTAAGAAATTCTGCACAAAGGGCAATGCTAAATTTATTGTGTGGTATGCAACTTCGCTTGCGGACACCTAGTTTGTTTGATCTGAGGGTGTGTATGAGATAAGTTCTTTAGAGCAAAGATAGTGCGATGGAGACAAAGAAGAAAATTCTGGCTTTTTTGTCTGTTTGTTGAATGTACAGTGCTCTTTTCAAAATGACTTTTTTTTTTCTTTACTTAGATGGAATGAAAATTTGACTTTCTTCTGTAACTTTTCAGTATATCCATCATTTGAGTTGTCTGATGACGAGGACGAATCTCCAAAACCCAAAAGGAAGGCTGAAAAAGATGACAGTTATAATCCTAGAGGTAAAGCTCGCTGTTCTTAGTTGAAATTTAAAAAAATGGTGAATTGCTTTAAACTGAGTATATGAAATTGATAATGTATCCGTTATGCAAGGATCCAATGAAATAAATTTTGTGGCCCAAGACCACCTTGAAACAAGCAGCAGTAAAGGAATTTAAGCAAAACTGTATAGTCAGGGGCTAGGTACTTCAGTCAGTAGAGGTTCGATCTTCTTATCGGGAGGTTTTGGCCTCTTAATTTTTGCTTTATTTCCAAGTAACTCTACTAATAAAGCCAAAATCTCCTCCAAGTTGGATCTTGGAAGACCAGGTAGCTAAGTCAGCAGTATTCAAGACTGAAGAACAAGAAGTCCAAGGTTTGAATCTCACCTGATGCCACTGTTTCCATAAACGACCCTTCAAGAATCCCAGGGGGGTGTAAATTGTATAATCTGACATTGCTTTTATAACTGTATTGTGCATTGTATGCCTGATGTGTGTAACAAAACAAATTTTTAACAGAGATGTTGTTTGAACTTATAAGTTCTTAAATAGAGACGCAGAGATATCTTCAACTGGCATGTCCATCGTTGATAAACAACTACCCAGTAGATCAAAAATGTTGCTTGATATATCTAATTGCTAGTCAGAATAGCTGTATGGCTCACAGATGCCTGTTTAAAAATTTCTTTCCCTGGAGAAACAACAGTTTTATTAAGAATTAATGAGTGAGTGGGTGAAAACTTAATAAAAAAAAAAAAATAAACAATAGGTACATTAAATACATGATACAAAGTCAGCCTAAGTGTGTGAAGATATTATCAGCAGACAAGTTAGTTTGAAATAAAATCAAAATGTAATATTTTTGGGTTGATGGGACCACAACAAAATTATCCTGTTGAACTAGATCAATAATAAATCCAAAATCACAAGAAGACTTAAGAAAGGGTTTATGATCTCTTTTGGATAAAGTCAATTTCAAAGAGGAAGGAGAGAAAAAAAAAAGAGACATTGGAATTGCCCTGATATAACCACTAAACAGGTTCCGTTATATGTAGTTTTCACTGTGTATAATTCTTTTTTAAATTGTCAATCTTCATTTTTATCAGCCCGTCTGGATCCCAACGCTGTGAAGATGGAACGAGAGCACAGGCCAGGTGCCCAGAGAGAGGCTGTTATATCAACTTTGGCCTCCACAGCAGCCAAACTGGCAGTAAATCCTCCAGTGAGTCTGTTGCCTTAGTCTAGATGTGAAATATACGGGGATAAGGGCAAAGAAATGTGGAACGTTAACATTTTTTATGGTTATATTTCATGCTATGCAGAAAAATAAAAGACCAATTGAGAAGGGTATGTTGTAAATGCTTTCCTAAATGTTATATGAATTTTTTTTTAAGTACTAGTGATATGAATGACTTTTACCAACTCTGACACTTTCAAAATTTGACTGAAAATACTACCTTGTTTTTTTGTAAGAGTTTATTTTTAGCTCCTAGATAGATGTGCCATATTTGTTTTGATTCGTTGTTCCTTCAATCTTTTTTATTGAGTAGTAGTTTTATATTTTCAGTTCAACCTAATTGAAAATATTAATTTTTGTAGTAATCATTCCTTCTTTTTGGTTAATTCTAAATTGTACACAATTGTGGGAGGGAGAAAAGCTTTAATTTTTTTTTCATTAGTTGTTCTTTTTTGTTTTTTTTTTGTTGGGTTTTTTAATACTGAACTCATCTTTTGTTTTAGGGCAGCAAGAAACACCTGAAAGGATCACCAACCAAGCAGAAGATTCCAGATGGCATGGACTTTCAAGTAGAGCCCCTGCCTGGGCCCTCAAGTGCCCTGGACAGATCTGAACCAGGTAGGGCCATACAGTCCTCTCCACTTGCTGTGGGTTGAGCGGGTGAGGGGGGGGGGGGGGGTACCACTTTGCTCAGTCATGATAGGTTGCAGCTTCTAGTCAGAGGGTTTCTGATTTGATCCCTGATGAGGTAGCCTTTGTTTCCTAGCATTGGGTGGTTCAGTGTAAGTACAATGTAACTGGCTGACAGTGAAGTCCTGGTTGCCCTGCTCATCTCTGTATGGCAGTTGGTGATAATTTTCAGGCTTCAGTCTTGGCACCTGTTGCTGCATAGTATCATTGGAAATGTGTTGGAAGTACCTGCTAAGAGTCTGTCCTACCAGAGAACATGTTCACTTTTCTTTATCTTAAACGTGCCTCATAGTGCTCTCAGATTCAAGTCTAGAACTTTTTTCTGGGTTTTTTTTTCAGTGATTTATTGTTATAATCAATTAAAACTTTCACCTGATCCTTTGGATCAATTTTTTTTAATAGTTGTGGTTTTGTTTCTTTAAGTAAGTTACAAAAGCTATCTATTGAACTAACTTATTTGACTTTTTTCAGTGAATGCATTCCGCCCAGCAATCAAACGGCCTATAGATCCTTGTGTTACTCTGGCTGCTAGCCAGGCATCTAAACGTGAGTTGTTTTGAGAGAGACAGAGACAGGCAGAGAGACAGAAAGAAGGAAAGACAGGCGAACAGACAGAAAGAGGGAGAGACAGAGACAGGCAAACAGACAGAAAGAGGGAGAGACAGAGACGGACAGAAAACACACAAAAAACAGCCAAAATTTTGCTTAAAAATAATTTTCATATTCATTTTCAAACAAATGTTATCATGAATAATTGATGAATTATCAGTGAAGCTTTTGAGAAGTGAATCATAAATACCTCTATTGTATATTCCTTATCAGAGAATCTCTGAGAGTGGGTTGGTTTTATTTTTTGTTTTCCCCTTGTTAGTCTATATTTGCATAAAGGCTTTACAAAAATGTCTAACTATTGGATTAGTCCTTCAAGATAGATTTTTTTTTTCAAATACTTTAATTTAAATTTCTATTAGATTCCTATGTAAAAGCAAATGTTTCACTTCATCCTCCATTTTCTTCTATTTCCCTCAGCTAAGAAACCAAGGAAAGGTTATGCGACAACAAAACAACGCTTGGGAAAACTGCTGAAGATCAAAGGAATGGTTTTCTGAGGGGATGATGTGGCCAGAACTAATAATAAGATAACTATTACGTTATCTTAAAGTGTTTTAAATCTAAGGATATGTCTTAAGATGTTTCCAGAATAAGCATTTAGATAGACAGGCATGCAGACTAGAAACATTGTCAAAATGAAACTTTTGCTCATGTTGTTCAACATCCATTGTTGAGGGATTATCCTTTATTGGTAGTAAACAGATTACTATATGTGAGTGTTTGACAGAGTGTTTGTCAAACAAACATGTTTCCTCTTTAAGTGAATAATGGCTTATAGTTATTCACAGAAAGAATTTGTATGTATTTGACAATGGTGATTTATCTTCTTTATTTTGTTTAGATACACAATAGCAATGATGCTGGTACAAAAATTCTACATACATGTATGTAGGCACAGTAAGAGCAGAAATAATAAAAGAACAACATTTGTAATGACATATTTGCAGGAGAAAAAGAAAATTCTCTTTTCCCATGAGTGACTTCATAAACATGTGTTGAAAATATGCCAATATGTTCTAAAACATGTTTATATTTTAATGCTGGGCATCTAAACTTGCCTAAAGTATGTGAATTAGATTATAAAGTCACTGTGTATGAAATGCCATCACAATTAGATTTATAGCTATGTATATTTCAAAGCTGGCAGCAACCTAGGCTAGAAAACTGATGATCTTTAAGTATGAAGGTTGTGTCCACAGATTGTGAACACCTGCTGTCAAATGGCTTTAGCCCTGCGATTTGTTTATCTATATGGTTAGGTATGGCCGTTTCGGCTAATGAGCCACAGATATGGGAAAGGTTAGTGGATACAATGTTTGAAAGGTAGACGTCAGTAACAACAACAGCTGATAACAAGCATATATTGCCGAGAATGTGTGTGTATACAGCTGAGGGGGTATGTGTTTTATGCTTTGGGAAGGAAATCGTAACCTTAGTGAACCTTACAATGGACACTACCTAGATCTGTAAATTGTCACATACAAAAGTATCTACCCTTCCTTCCTCAGGCAGAGACAAGCATACACACATCCTAGCTTTTATCTTGTTGTTGGGAATCAAGAGCTGAGTGATGCATCACTACATCTAGCCTTGTCTGGTGTACAAAATACTGCAAATATAATGATGTGAGATTAGCTTAGCACAGCAAGAAAACCAGTTATCTAGAAATAGGCAAGACAAGTACATTATTATGTACCCCTCTCGTTTCATTTGTAGCAGCCATTGAGATTAAGTCAGAACAAGGCGTGCTCTGACTCCCCTCTCCTCCATAGCACACACTTAAGCTTCAATAGCAACCTTGATAGACCCAACTCCTAACTCATGTTTTCATAGTTTTTACTTCAAGCTTTTTTTTTAAACTGGATTTAATGGTCCAATTGGTCTTCTGTTTGAGCAGCTTTTTTCATTTGCTATTTGGTTGACTTGACCTTGACCCTAAAGGCAGCATGTAAAGTATGTATTCAGTTTTTTTCTTCATTTGCTTGTAAATACCATTGCTTCATGAGATGGATAACTTTGCATGTGAGACAGGAAATTGTGAAAGGAATATTTGCGTTTTCAAATAAAAATACTTGTTTTTGTTGATTTTCACATGTTATTTTCACACTGCATTTTAAATCATCTGACTGCTTTTTTTTAAAATTCAGATACCTTAATATATATTATTTATTTGTGAATACATGCTATTGTGTAGATTATGGTGATTTTGATTGTGGCCGCACATTATATATTGAATGCTTACAATGCGTATGGCAGAAATATGTTTTGTTATTTTTATACTTATTCTTATGTATCTAAATCTCAATATGATGTGCCAGGTGAGACAAAACATGTATGGTTCAGCTTCTGGCGCTTAGATGTGCTGTTTATCCTGACTCAGTGATTGTTATCATCACTGCTAAAAATACTTTGCACTAAGCAAGTTAGTTAGAAAATAAACAGATCAAAAGTTTGGATTATAACAGATGTATGACTAGACTATGAGTGCTAATGTTTCTTTAATTTTAAAACCATGCTGACAATCTCTGCAGCTTTTGTTTTGAAGAATTTTCTGCACAGATTGAACCTTATCATGCTGTCATCCTGTCTTTTTTTTTTTGTGGCCGGAAATGGCAAAAATGCGGATGCAAATTTTTGGCCCTGCGCCAAAAAAATCACAAATTTCCTAATTTTTAAGGAATCTAAAAAAGTTGTGAAAAATTAAATAAAAAACCTTAACATAGCCAGATTTACTTCACAACTTCAGCACCACAACCAACGATGAACACATAAAATAGTGCGAAATGAAGATGGGTGCATACATGTTTATAACTTATCAATTTACGGTCATATATTTTTCCCTAGAGATGAAAAAAGCTCTTTCGACTTCTTCTTATTCTACTTCTTAGCCCCCCCCCCCTCTCTCTCTCTCTCTCTCTCTTCCCCCCCCCCCTCTCTCTCTCTCTCTCTCTCTCTCTCTCTCTCTCTCTCTCTCTCTCTCTCTCTCAATCAGTAGAGAAGTGTGCTTACAAGCAGGATATTTTTAGGTTCAAATCTTACCTTCTACTTTTAATAAGATTCTTTTAAAAACCAAGGGGGCACGAAACTAATTAAGGATTATATGGTCAACGATTTCTATTTTAATGCATGAGCAATGTTACATGAGACTACAGAAATTCATTCAATAAGATTATTAAGTTTTTGAAGAATTTAACTGTTGATTTAGCATTTAGTTTAAGATGAATTTGGCTGTTGGGTTTTGCGACATTTATTTTTAACTAGCATTGTGTGCCTCATTCCTCTGGTAGGGATATCTCAGATCCTTATCTATTCACTTTGCTTCAAGTAAACATGTTACATAACAATTGTAAATTATTGTAAAAAAAAAGATGTGCATTTGAAATACAAACAGTTCTATTTCTAGCCTTGTTTAAAAGATATCCAGGCAGCTTGTGCTGTATAGTTGGTGTTTTTTATGTAAAGATTTGTACTATTGTAAATCCAGTTGTACTTTATTGTACAAAGAAAATATGTTTATTGTTTCCGCTTGTATTAAATTGAATGTTTGTTAACATAGGTTTGAGAAAAAATTATTTTATACTGAATTGGAATAAAATATTGTGAATGTCATCCGAATTGTGTTTTCAATTGCAATTAGAAATATTTGTTTGTGTTTACTTGTCCTTTTTTTTTCGTTTTGGTTTTTTAACTGAGATTGTGTTGGAAATATCAGCAAGTTCCTTCCGTTAGGATCTATGAAGTGGTCCCTCCACTGCTACTAATGAGCCGGAGTTGTTAGTCTGGAATCAACGTAGAGTGTTGTACTCCGCAGTGTTCTTAAAAATCTAATGAAACTTCTTTCATGGTTTCAAATTTCAAACCATTGTCCTTATTAAGTTCACTCCAGCAGATAACCTAGATATAATCAAGGTTTTTTGACAACTAATTTTAAAGTTCAGGGTAAAATAAACATTGAGTAAGTCTATCGGTTCGTTGGAATCGGGTGCTTTTCATTTATATCTCATAAAAATTCAAAGACTTTTTATTTATTTAGATTCCTAAATACATATAAGATTAAATAATTTCCTTCACTCAATTTTTTGTTTAATACTAATAGAATATTGGTCCTGTCTTAGCCTTTTCGACAGCAATACATTCACTTAACATCTGTTCACCAAGCTTTCCTAAGTAGCTGCACAGTGTTTTTTTTTTTTTTTTATGTTGTTTTTTTTTTGCGAACAATGAACTTTATTTCTAAAGCAGAGAGCCACAACTTTATTTGGTTATCGCATTAAAAAAAATTGCCTTGACATCATAAGCAGATTTGCAATTTGTGGACAACGAAAAAATATTCAATTTGAACCACTGCCTTTAAAATCAAAGTATTTTGTAGAATCATGTTTCCATTTGAAAAATTCTTATAATAGGAAATGGGTATGCTCTACATGTGTACAATTAATACTGTGATGTACAAATCAAAGAAATAATTATATTTAATTCACCAAAATAAGTTAGCATAAACCAAAATGAGTCATTTATCTTGGGGGAACCATAGGTCAAATTAATTTTGCAATTTTGAAAGATCGTTTTTATTGATGGAGAAAGAAAATACAAGCACACACACAAAATTAAAAGTTTCATAATACATGTAGCAGCTAGGAAGAATAGACTAGACACCTTCCAACTTAACAACAAAATGTTTTGAGTCAAGGCAAAACGTATGCTCGACATTGTGCATTAATAATGCTGCGATGCACTGAAAAACATGATTTTAATTTCCAAGCTACACACATGATTTTAATTTCCAAGCTACAGCATTGTTAAATCCAAAGCACTCTTGCTCTTCCTAGGTGTAATTTTTTTAATGTTCCACTGTAACTATAGGCATCTTACCTTCTATTTACTCGCAGTTTTGTTGTTTGTTGTTTGTGTTTTTTGTTGTTGTTTTTTAGAATGCACTAAACCTGAAACTCACTTAAACATTTCATTCAGGGAGTTTCGGGTAGTCACATGAAACGCTGCTCCAGTCGAAACATTTTTCCATGGTCGAATCTGACCGACAGATACCCCAACCGCCCCGTCAAATCAAGAATGGAAACACGATACTTGGCGAAGAAGAAGAGGGGACAAGATGGGCGGAGCACTTCAAAGGAAACGCTCAACAGACATGCCCCACCGGCCCCACCAGATATCCCACCACCAACCGAGCTCCTTGACATCAATACTAACCCTCCTCGCAGGGCAGAGATCGGCAAGGCCATTAAGTCTTTCAAGTCAGCAGGTCCAGATCTGAGGCTTAACTGACATGCTGCACCCCCTTCTATGCAAGATCAGGGAACGAGAGCGAATTCCAGAAGACTGGAAAAGAGACACCTTGTAAAGTTGCCCAAAAGAGGGGATCTGTCATCCTGTGGTATCTTACGATAAATCATGCTGGCAAAGGTTTTACGATAATCATGTTAGAGAGGCTGAATATTACCCTGGACAAGAGATTCAGAGATGAGCAGGCAGGCTTCTGACAAGATCGTTCCTGCATAGACCACATAGCTACCATGCGTATCATCATCGAACAGTCACTGGAGAGGCAGAGCTACTGTGTGCAGTGTTTGTTGGCTTTCAAAAGGCATTCGACGGCGTCGACTGAGATGTCATCTGGAGACGGATGTACCACCATGGATTTCTACCAAAGTTCGTCACTATAATTCAGCAACTTTATAAAGCCACCACTTGTCAAGTCATCCACGGTAGGAAACTAACGGAACCCTTCAATGTGAAATCCACCAGGGTTGTCTTCTTAAAGATGGTTTACTGGGTTATGAAGCAGTCTACAACAGGCCTAAGGACGGGTATCCAGTGTACATTCATGAAGCAGCTGGAGGATCTGGACTTCTCAGGCGACATCAGCCCCCTCTCATACAGACAAGACGCACAAGAGAAGATATATCGTGCATCAGAAGAAGTCGGGAAGACAGGACTCCAGTTAAATATAGGAAAAACTCAGGCCATACGAATCAACAAAAGACAGGCAGGCCCACTGCAGCTGCCTCAGGAAACAATCAAAGAGGTTGACAAGTTTGTTTACTCTTGCAGTGTGGTAAGTAAAGACGGGGGAACAGGCGATTACATGAGATGCCGAATCAATACGACTGCAGAGGCTTTCAATACCTTAGAACCAATCTGGAGGTCTACAGCCCTGTCGATGTCGGTACGAAACAAGATCCGGATTTTCAACACCACTTCTCTATGGCCCACAGCCATAAACTGCAATCATTCACCAACATCCTCGGCGTTAGGTTCCCTGAAGTTACCCGAACAAAGAAATTTGGGACAGAACGAAGCAAAGCCCAATCGAGACGGAGATCAGAAAGCACAAATGGGGCTGGATAGGCAACAGACTTCGAAAGCCTGTATCCGAATATCACAGGGCACGCCCGAAGTGGAATCCCAAGGTGAACACAAGGTCGATCGCTCGAAGCAGACTTGGCGTCGAAGCACCAATGCGGTGATAAAAGTCGCTGGTGGTACACGGGCCGAGCTGAAGAGGACCAGCGTTCGGTGGAGAACAGTTGCTGCGACCCTATGTTCCAAAGGGTTGCTAATTACTTGTAGTTGGTAATTGTTCGATGTTACTGACCAGTTGGGGGGGTAGGGGGTAATCTGTGGGTATTGATACTGATACATTGTTTGAACGATGAATCTTTAAGCTATCTTATGATTTGAGAACATCGCCCTTTGTAGTGGTTGAGTTAAAGCGCTAAGGGAGCAGGCTAGGGGTAAGAAAATACCGTTGTGCCTCCGCTCCGTTCTGGTGAAAAAAAGGGGGGGGGGGTGAAAACAATATGCAGTTTGCAGATCACGCCTCAGACAAGAGTTTGTCTGTGGTGTCTTTAGTTTGTGTTTGAATACCTCTCACTAATACTTTGTGAGACTGCAATTGCATCTTTCACATTTTAACTTCTTTTCTTTCTATCTCTGTGTGTGTGTCTCTCTCTGTCTCTCTCGCTCTTTCTCTGTTTCTCTCGGTCTCTCTTCGTCTCTCCATGTCTCTCCTTTCTTTTAGTCTTTGTTTGTCTTTATATCTATCTAACTATTTATCTATCTATCTATCTATCTCTCTATCTATCTATCTATCTATCTATCTATCTATCTATCTATCTATCTATCTATCTATCTATCTATCTATCTATCTATCTATCTATCTATCTATCTATCTATCTATCTATCTATCTATCTATCTATCTATCTATCTATCTATCTATCTATTTTTCTATCTATCCATTTTTCTCATCCCCTAAATGAAAGAGTATAATCAAAATCTGTATTCTTTTAATCAGTACTGGCGTAAAATGAATACATCATAAAACGTGAAAGTAGTGAACAAAATTAATAAATCTGGGTGGCTGTGCGTGTGAGAGAGAAAAAGAGAGAGAGGGAGAGAGAGAGAGAGAGAGAGAGAGAGAGAGGGGGTGGGAAGAGAGAGGGAGAGGGAGTTAGAACTACAGATCACAGAAACGGAGGCTGTAAGAAAGAAAGAGATATAGACAGAATGGCGTGAGAAAAAAATACAGTCAGATATAAAGAAAGATTGTTTAATCAATTGCAGGAAGGGAAGAAAAGCAACCAAAGAAATAATATTACCCCAAACATACACTCAGAGTTAAACTTGTTTTGACTTCATTCAGGTCGTGCCCAAACTGACCAATGGCGACAGGAAAAGCCCCCGAACGAGCAAGTCCAGTCCATCTAGACCCAGGTCCGCCCATTCAGGTCAGTACTGGCAAACACAGAGAAGTATTGTGGGCATAAATGAAATCTGGGACCTTTGCCTGAAGTTAAGTGGGTTTGTATTAGAAATATTACAGTCAGCTTGTGTAAATGACTACACGCGTGTTTTTTATACACGTCACAAAATGCATGAAGGAAGGGTTAAAAAAAGAGTCAGAATTAGTTTCGTTGACAATGAATATGTTATACAAACTTCCCCAGTAAAAATGTTATGTTTAAAGTAAGTCTGTTTTTACTCACATTTAATAAATAAGTTAAGAACTTGACATATCAAAATAGCCTAAAAAGTTGCTATTCAGCTAAAAGTTTGTTTAGGTAGCAAGTTACATCCCTTGTATTTTTGATAAGTCCTTTTCCCCTAACTGACATTTCTTGTAGTTTTTTCCAACACATCATGACATTTGTAAGCATTTAGATTTTTGTTTTTAAACGACTTTTGCCCGACCTATCAAAAAAATTTCCGACCTATTTTTAATCATAATAAATTTATGCAAAAATAAATCAATAAAAATGGACAAGATAAGCATAGTATTTAGTAAGATGTAGCTTCTGTGAACATTAATTTCATAATAGGTCGAGCCGTCTTCAAAACGTGTGCGAAGAACACCTCGAATCTAATAAAAATGTATATATAAGTTATGAAGATATCTGCCTAAAGATTTTATTGATCATGGCGTCTAACAGGAAAAGCTTAGATCCACGGCCACATAGATACAGTTCGTGAACACTGGGCTCCTTTCTGAGCCGAGCTTCTTATATTGATTCGATTAGAGAGGGCAAACCAATGATTTGATTGCAAGTGGGATCAGGTCGTTAGAAGTAGGTCTAAATTAAAAACGGGAAAAAAATGAGGGAATGGAAGGGGGAATGAGGGGCTTACGGGCTGAAATTGTAGAGCATTGGTGTTCTAAATGGGACGTCTGCGAGAGAATCCCGTGATCAGACGACTATCTTGGTTGGATTTTGACCCCTACTGGTTGGTTCGATGTTAGTATACATTAACCGGCTTAGACAGGAGTGCCGGTATCTCCACACTGGGTCGTGCGGGACAGTGTGTAAAAATGTTTATCAGGCGTTAGTATTGGGACCACTCACCGTAAAGACCTAGGAGACATATGACTAGTATAGAGATTCTATCCTACATAAAACTACTACTGGTTGGTTCGATATCAGTATAAAGTAACCGGCTGAGACAGAAGTGCCGGTATCTCCGCATTGTCTCGTGTGGGCCAGTGCGTACAATTTTTTGTCAGACGTTAATATTGGGACCAGTCACCGTAGACCTGGGAGACATATGACTAGGATAGAGATTCTATCCTACATAAAACTCTGCTTAGCAGAAGCCGTAAATAACATTAGCTTAACAAATATTTGTTTTCAGTACACATGGTTATTCTGAGCTAACTGCTCAATACCGTGCGTTTTGGGCGTTGATTATCAAGGTATTTGATTAAAACTCTGTGGTAATGATGAACATATCTCCATGCCACGCTCTCTCCAGGTTCAAGGTCCCCTATGTTTCCAGAAAAGACATATACGGTGACGGGGTCCTAGAGTGGGGTACCAGGGACTTCTTTGGTCACAGCATACTGACATTGATAAAACAAATAGGGAAAATGCGCCCGCGAGGAGATTCAATGCTACTGCCACAACGCTTCTCTACCCCTGCCCCCTCGCCAAAATAAATAAATAAATAAATAAATAAATAAATGAATAAATAAATAAATAAATAAATAAATAAATAAATAAATAAATAAATAAATAATTTATCTCACATTCCCGTTCCGTCATTCTCTAGGTATGAACGCGTCAGGTGACACTGGCCTGGGAAGCCTTCACGATTCGGAAATCTCCGATGCTGAGAGGTCTAGAGTTGTGTCGGCACCAGGTGCCGAGCTGTTCAGTGAAGCCAACCTCACAGACGGAATAACAGACGGTACAGCAATATACAATCTTTATCTTTTTTTTCTTTATAGCTAACCAAAATTTTATTCACTTTAAAAATAATTATTTCTTTTACATTGGTTTTATAATAGTTGAGTTAACTCGATTTTATTGGATAATCTTACAGACGGAACAACAAACTTTAAATTTTATTTTTACTCTTTTTCCTCATAGATAAGAAAACTGTACTTACTTTTGAAATAATTATATTTTTTTACATTGGTTTCATAATAGTTGAGAAATTAACTCAATCGTATTAACAAGCTTGGAAGCCAAATGTTCCTATCCACAACCTTAATCCTAACCATAATCCCACCTCCAGTCAAATTGTAATAATTTTTTTCAAATTTTTTAAAGCTAACTTACAAAAAACATTCCTCTCAGAAGGATACGGGTTGAAAAAAGGAGGAAATAGATTAAACAGTGAGGGAGAGAAGGAAAACCAGACTTGCAAGGGAGAGGGGATAGAAACTGTGTGTGTGTGTGTGTGTGTGTGTGTGCTAGAAAGCGTGATTGAATGAGGGATAAAGTTTTGACAGTAATGATATGTTTCTATCTATGTATCTTCCTTGTTTGCTTTGTATCTTTGATTACATATGTATGTATACTCTATGTAAGGCAAACAGGGTGAATCGACACAAGTCGCTGATACAAGTTTTGACCAAGAGCCCTGAACGATTAAAAAGATATACATTTTTTTTTTTTTTATTGGGCTTTTAGTTTCAAAATTAAAAGTAAACATCTCTGCTTCTTGAAATTGTAAAGCTATGATTTATCAAGCTTTTAAGCGCATTTAGTGCCTTTGAAAAGTCTTCATCTTCTCTGGGTGAACTTTTAGAAGTTCAGAACTCCGACTTGTGTCTGACTCAGTGTGGTTGCCTTACATGCTGATGGTGTATTTCTCTGACGTCTGTATGTTCACCTGGGCCATGTCTCCGTGCTAGACGAGCGTGCCAGACGCCTGGACTCGGACATCCCCAGTGACCTTGACTCCGTGACCGCGCAGCAGATTGACCTCAAGTTCAAGGAGATCATGCGCAAGAAGAAAGGTGTGGCTAGATCTATATTTAGACATGCGCAAGAAGAAAGGTGTGACTAGATCTATATTTAGACATGAGCGAGAGGGAAGCTGAGACTAGATCTATATTTAGACATGGGCAAGAAGGAAGGTGATACTGGGGTCATGTTGACACCAGTGTACGAAGAAAGACTAAGTTTATATTATTTTATAACTACGTAAAAAGAAACGTTTACACTAATTATATACGTAGCCCTGCACAAGAAGAAAGGCGACACTAAGTTTGTATTTATAACTGCGTATGAAGAAGAGACTATGTTTATATTATATTATTATTGTGTAAGAAGAAAAATGATACTAATTATTTTATTTACACATGCGCAAAAAGTATGATGAAAGTATGATCTGTATAATATATTACTACAATAATTCGACTTGCGGCGATGTTTTGAAGTGTTTAACAGCAATTTTTTACTTCGAGTATCTGGCAATTCCATTGTTCGCGTAGGATATAATATGTTTTGCATTTCTGTGTTTTTATTGCCAAGGTAATTTGATAGCTTGAACGAATCAAACCGGAAAAACCTATTCTATTCCTTGATAACATTTACATAATAATAATATTACCTTTGAAGTATATCACTTTAAGGGCATAAGACTAGTTCTTTTTACTATGTTTAAAAAATAGTTTTTACGATTTTTTGTAACATAATATACTTCCACTTCCTACTTGCATTTTACATCTTCTTTTTCATCTTCTGTATAAGTAAAACATTAACAATGTATTGTATATAAACCCTTATAACCTACTATTTAAACAATATTACAGCACATAGCGAACTATAGAGGCTTGTTTTTGAACCATGATTTACATAAATCGTAACTGTTCCTAGACTCGCCGGACGAAGCCGCGGAAGAAGTAGCAAAATTAGTCCGCCATGTTTTAAGGCGAAACTCTACCGGATCAGCTGACCTAGCTGGGAGCTCGCGCCATTTTGGTGGAGCAGTAACATCTACTTCCGGTTCTGCTGACACCGTGGTGAAATCCGGAAGTAGATTGAGCAGAAGAGATGGCCACAGTGAGATTGTTAGATATAGAGTAGATGCCAGTCTGATTTTGCACCGACTATTTTAAATGTCCTTAACCACAGCTACTAAGTAACGGTAGTAGGTACAACGGGTTATAGGCTTAGAGCCATGACTAAAGAGAGTTTTCAATATTTAAAAAACACCCCAGTTGTACGTATTGTCCTATATCTAGATCTTTAAGACGCTAGAAATGCCGTTTGGAGCATGGAAGACAAAATTAACAGATTGTGTTTAAATTTCCCAATGCGTTTCGAAAAATCCAATGTATTTGTGTACATTGTACAGCTTCTTTTAATGGAAGCACCAAATAAATGAACTGATTATCACTAAAATTTATTATTATCCTTTGCGAAGATAAGAAAAGCAACTCTAGTTTAAACCACGAGACTCCTACTCGTCACTGTACAGAACTAACAACTGAGCTCTATGGCGCTCTAGGATCGTAAGTACAACGTTGGGGTAAACTGCCCACTCGTCTTAAGATATACGAATAAAAAGGCTTGCGACGAATTGTAAGCTACCACAACGTTGTACTAACGACACCTAGAGTTTACACCTACCAAAAAGTTGGTATACTTACGTAAACACAGCTAAACGTTACAAGGTAAATTAGGAAGTGGTTATTATGCTTACAACACAGACATTTGATGACGGCACGACTGTAACGCAATTTAGCTTATACTTAGTTCACTGTTTTGGTCTAGTACTGCTAGCTGAAATGTCGCTGAGCATATTTTTAAGTAGCAAATTTGTAAAGTGTTTTTTTTCGTTCTAAATGTACTCAGAAACTATTGAATTATTACACAAAGTAGATTTAAAAGTGTTTTTTTTTTTAAGTTCTACCTTGTGAATAAAACAACTCTGATAAACAAAAAAAAAGGTTAAAAGCCATTTCTTTTTTAAATTCGCAAAACATGTTTTTATACGATTGAGAAAAAAATGCTTGCTAGATAAAAACAAAAGATTTTAAATGTCTGGGTTTTTTTTTCAATTACGTGTATAATAATAATCCGACACAATGCCAGTTAAAATAAAGTAAAAATTTAAGGAACTATGGAGGCTTTTTTTTAAACTCATTTACTGCCAGCATTGAGATTCTAATTGGAGCATTTAAAGGCTTTAACAGACTTATCTGACCGATCAGAAAGACAAGCTTTGCCTAGGTCAGAAACAAAGCGATAAAGGGAGATAACAGAAAAAATCAATAATAATTGATTGATAGTGCCCCTTGCGACACACAGAGAGATTCGGTTTATTTTTTACTGCTCTATACCCTAGGATATTAGCGCTAGTAGAAAAGTGTATAATCTTAACCTTTATTCATTCTCCTCTTTTTACATCCTTGATAATTTCATTGTCAGTATCACTCTTATTGACATCATCACCATCATATTTTAATACTATGTAATATGAGAGATGCAGTAAAAAAAAACTGTCATTATCAGAGCCGTAATAACTAACATTGCCTTTAAATCATATCAGAGTTTGACACAGAATGCACTCAAGTTCTCTAACTTTCTAGTTTTCATGGACGTTTTGTTGTTGCTGTTGTTTTCTCTCTCTTCCTCTCTCTCTCTCTCTTCCTCTCTCT